>JACEIK010006552.1:43612-65750 GCA_018107945.1 Datura stramonium
ATTATAGATATTTTCCACCAGCTTGTGATTGAAATGATGTTTGTTCTTGTAAAGTAAAATTTAGCCCTAGTCCTTGAATGTAGAAAATCTAGAATCTTGCAATAGTGATTAAACAGTGAAATTTGCTTGATTCCTTCAGTGTTGAGGATTCCCATATTGTTAGTTGGTGCGGAATATTTAGTTATATTGATGTCGGTACAGTTTAGTTAAAATGTTAGAATACTCAGTGTCAATCGGAAATGTCAGCTGATTAGTTTGACTATAGAATTTCTCAAGGTGTCAGTAATGCCTCTCAGTTATAAGAATTAGACTCAGTATCAGTTTTAGTTGTTCTTTAGGCGGTCATGACATTTTTACATAATAAGCTCTGACCAGCCTTAGGACCCCAGCTTCAGAATCATAGTTTGTTCTTTAGACGGTCACGAGCTCCCAAATAAGCAGCTCTGACTAGTCTTAGAAACCAGATACAGAATCCAATCTGATAAGACACTCAGGGTAAGATAAGTATTCCTTACTAGTCTTGGGCCCCACTTTCGAGCTATCAGCTTAGCATTCAATCTAGGACTATCCAGTGGGAGTAGGACTTAGCACCGAGTGGATCGGGATTCCAGTGCACCCAGGTTCCCAGAACTACGTTGCCATCGTAGGTTATAGTTTCATTGGCCTTATGGCCCTAGATTTATGATCACTCAGGTCATGCCTTTATACCCTAGCAAGGTATATTGGGTCCTACCGATGGGGTTTATACATCGAACTCCATGCCTAACTCACGTGGTTATATGTTGATTATAGACTCTCCCACTAGCCAGCTCAGTTCATTCTCATATTAGTCAGCTCAGATCAGTTCAGTTCAGTATCTCATATTTAGGGCATGTCTTTGGCCATCAGACAGGGTCTTTTAGACCATCTCAGTTATTACAGTTATTCAGCTCCGCAGCCTCAATTGGTCATTGCATGTCTGTTCAGTTTAGCATTTTATTCCATTGTGTTATGTTTCTCTCACTTACTCAGTACATTCAAAGTACTTAAGCATACCCTTTTATGTTGTATCATTTTATGATACAGCTTCAGGATCTCAGTCTGAGCCTCGTTAGCCGATCGCTCTCAGAAGACTCTAGTTGTTCTATTTTGTGAGTCCTCATCTTTCGAGGATGAATATTATTTTATTCAGTTTAGCTTTCTTCTATTTAGATTTGGAGTTAGCTGGGGGCTTGTCTCAGCAACTCATCTATTTTAGTGGCTTTCAGACATAGACTTGGTTATTCAGACTTGTGGTTTTGCTTAGATGTTTTTAAACATTATAATTCAGTTTTATCTTCATTAATGTTTTATATTTTTACTTCAAAGCTTCCGCTATATTTATATGTTACTCAGAATACTTGTGTATGCTAGACCAGGGCTTGACTTGGGGTTATTTGTGACTCTAAGTACCGTGTCCCTTCCAGGGTGTCAGCTCGGGGTGTGACACTTCCTAATTGAATTAGTGGTTAGGATGAGGGCCCTAAGAATATGTAGCTACATCAAAGTGCCAAGAAGTCGTTTCTTCAGTAGTCGGCTCCAGTGGGTCAGGTGGGACTTCCAATGGTTTCCCAAGTTCAGGCACCACCCATTTCTTTGGTAGAGTATGAAGCTCATGGTAAGAAGTTGTCGCCACTCCACTGAATGTCCAGGATGGATCTACATCGTACACAGAGAGCATTGGAGGTGGTGGTGGTCGTTTATGATATAACTCCTCATCCAACACTATTTTCGACGTGCTGTCATACCCCACCCACCAATCATCCGGTGGACTCCTGGGTGCCTTAGGCTGTAAGGGCACCGCTGCAGGTTCAGGAGGGATTGGGTTGTTGGTAGATGGAGGTCCATTGAGTGCAGCCACCTCTTTCCTCAAAGTAATCACTTCATTTTCGAGGACCTCAACTGTAGTGCATAGGCCTTTCAACTTATCTCTAGCAGGTTGCATGGCTTTCTTGATGGCAAGTTGGATCATGGATGGGATAGCCTTAGCTAGCTTCACAAGTTGGCTTTCATGTTAGGCCCTTTGTGATAATTTGAGCAAATCAAGAGGTGTGGGGATGGGAGCCGTAGCTGTATGGAACTGGGTTGCCGATGTGTTAGAGGGCGTCGAAGGTGGTGGTGGAGTCCTATTCTCTATACTTTTTACTCGCTTGATAGCTAGGGCATCTTTGTCAGTTTTGGTAGCCAATGTAATTACACTATCATCCTGCATAGTCTTATCCAATAGTCGGAACAAAGGGCATGCAACCCACACACATAACATACTCACGAGGCTAGGATATGGAAATGACGTAGCCTGCTGCTTAGCCCTTCGTTTGAATTGATCGCCAATAATCTCCCCAACATTAACGTCTACATGATCCATGATGAAGGCGATAAGAATGAAAACTTCAATTGGGACCTCCGTTCTATTCTGAGAAGGTATTAACCTAGCACAAACCAAGTCTAACCACATATGGGCTTTAAATTTCAAGTCACGTCGATGAATCAGACCCTTGGAGATGGCCCATTGTGTTTGACCTATTGCAATCATGTTGGCTACCCATTGGAACTGGTTTTCTTTATCTTCCACCTTCTTGCAGAATGTCGAATTTGATTTGATTGGCTCAGCCTAATAAAGAGAATTGATTGCCTCTAGAGTTATGGGCACCTCTTGACCACGCACCCATATCGACAGTAGGCACGATAATGTTTTTTTGTGGCCCTTGTGCTTTAGGAGTCGTTTCCTTGCCCTGTATGATGCATAAAAATTCTCATACCAACTCTGGAAAATATGGGTCAACCAGTATGGTGAATAGACCTCAATCGTGCATCCCAATCTGATCGTAGATATCTGGGAAGGCATTTTTGAAAGAATCCACCTCAAGTTGAGCTTCTGCATGGATAGATCGCTTCTCCTTGAAAGCGATGTAATACTCCTCCATTTTATCCAACACCAAAACGAACCTGTGCATTGCTGGTGCTCATTGATGCTTGGACTCTGTGAGACTGAAGGGAAACAGACATGATGCTACAAACTAAGGTTAGAATTATGCACATATTTTTAAACCTAGAGTAAAGCAAGAGGAAATAACTCAAGTGAGAAATTTAGTGTTTCAGGTGACACTGGCGAACCGTCGACGAAAGGCGAACGTGTTTCCTTGAAACACCGATGAATCGCCGGTGTGAATCAGTGGCCTGCGGGTAAATATCATACCCATCGGGGCCTCACCTGCAAAATGCTAGTCCTTAACCATGAAGCGCTGGTGACCTGCAGATTTATGCTAGAATGCAACATTGGGAAAGTCAACCTGTGAAATGACCGGTGATTCCCAAACCACGACCGGCGGTCCGCCGGTGGGCGACCTTTATGCAATTAACCGACATGCTAACCCCACATAGATGTACACCAATTTTCACCCAATCCAAAAACTACAAGTCACCCTTAATAAAGGTGTCAATCGATCTATCATTGGGAAACTTAAGAGGGTGCCCCACTCGGGGTTACTCAGACTTCACTCAAACACAATGTGACACCCACATAAAAATAAAACAAAAATCTATCCAAACAATGCAAATAAAAGCATAAAATAAACACATAAAAGCAAAATATCACCAATAGTACTTGAAACATTCGAGCATGAGCGACAAAAACCTTACCAAATAGAGGAGTAGCCACAAAAGTTGTCCTTTTCCTACCACTGGTATTTTTTTAGATTATGGTTGAGTGAAGGAGATGGGTAAATGAAAGTGGGGAGAAGTATTTAAGTGGGAAAGGAGGGGAAGTTGATTGAGTAAAAAGATGGTGGTCATTAATGGAGGATAGGTGGGAAAATGAGCTTTTAGGAAAATGAAAAATGGTGGGAAAGAGGGAAATGAAAGATGAAAGGGGTGGAGGTCGGTCAAACTTTTGAAAAGGGGAATAATCCAGATTGGGGCATACCAACGATCACCGAAGTGGACTGGCGATTCGCTGATATGGCCGCCGCTGATATTACCTGAGTGAGTTTCTGGAAACCGAATCAGCGACTGACCGGCGTGTCGCGGAATGTGTCCGGCATTTCACAGGGTCAGTCGCCGGCGTCAAGGCCACTCCCAGGTACACTGATTGGAATTGGCATCTTATCAACGGTTTGCGCTTTCAAGCGGCGCTTCGCCGGATGAGTCACTGACTTGCTCTAGGTCCTTCAGTGCACTGGATAGGGTCGGCGGCCCATCGACGGTTCACAGAATACTGTCTGCGTTTCGCCGATCTAGCGCTTGGTCAGCCTTATCTTTTCTCTTCTTGAAGTTCACCATCCTAAAAAAATCAAAAACCACAATGCATAAAAAAATGTTAGAGAAGAGATAGAGAATAAAAATGCTTGGGTTTCCTGCTAACAAGCGCCTTAGTTGACGTCGTAGAACGACGAAGGTCTCTCATGACCTACGGTTCATCTAGATATAAGACCTCTGTTCGGCCAACTTTTTCCAATACCCCCAAATATCTTATTACTCATTGTCCATTCACCTTGAACTTGCTCCCATTCTCTCCATAGAGTTCTCTGGCACCATTCACACTTGAGATACCTTAAAAGGCCCTGACCATTTAACTTCCCGGGAAATAGCCGCAACCGTGAATTGAACAGCAACACCCAGTCCCCTGGAGCAAAACTGCGCTCTAAAACTTTTTGGTCATGATAATGTTTCATTCAGGCTTTGTAAATAGTTGCATTCTCATATTCCCTAATTCTGAATTTATCTAACTCATGCAAATTATGAACTCATCCTTGGATAGCTCTTCCCCATTCAAGATTCAAGCTTTTCAATGCCCACAAGGCTTTTTCTTCTAATTCAACAGGGAGGTGGCATGATTTGCCAAACACAAGTTGATATGTGGATATCCTTATCGGCATTTTAAATACAGTCCGATGTGCCCACAAGGCATCATCTAACTTCCGCACCCAATCTGTTCTGTTTACATTGACTGTTTTAGTCAAGATAGATTTTATTTCCCGATTTGAAAATTCTACTTGGCCGTTGGTCTATGAGTGATAAGGGGTGGCAAATTTATGTTTCACACCATATTTAGCTAGCAATGTGCTGAATACTCCATTGCAAAAATGTGATCCGCCATCGCTAATGATAGCTCCGGGAGTACTGAATCAGGAGAAAATATGTTTCTTCAAAAAGGTTGCTACACTCCTTCCTTCATTATTGGGTAGTGCGACAACTTCTACCCATTTGGAGACATAATCAACTGCTACCAAGATGTATGTGTTTCCATAAGAGCTCAAAAAAGGGCCCATGAAGTTGATCCCCCATACATCAAACAACTCAACCTCTAAGATCAATGTTAGCAGAAGTTCATGCCTCCTTGAAATACTCCCTGCTGCATTGGTTCACAAAGTCATGGGCATCTTGATGTAGTGTAGGCCAATAAAACCCACACTGTAACACCTTTGTTACTGTCCGCACACTCCCATAATGCCCCCAATAGGTGAAGAATGACAAGCCTCTAAAATTGGAACCATCTCTACTTCTGGAACACACTGTTGTATTAAACCAATAAAATTTCCAGACATCAAACATGAATTTCTTCTTTTGTTGAAAGTTCAAACATTCAGGTATTATGTTGCTGGCCAAGTAATTGGCAAAATTGGAAAACCACGATGTTAAATCATGGTTTGCGACCAGAATATGTTCATCCAGAAATGCATCATTGATCTCCTCATGTGCTTCTGACTTACCACTTATTTCTAGGCACAATAGATGGTCGGTCACTTGATTCTCACATCCCTTACGATCTTTAACCTCAAAGTCGAATTCCTGAAACAACAGAACCCACCTGATTAGTCTAGGTTTAGCATCTTTCTTGTCCATAAAGTATCTAAGCATTGAACGGTCCGTGTGCACCACCACTTTCGTTACCAACAAGTATACCCGAAACTTTTCAAACGCAAACACAACAGCGAGTAACTCCTGCTCCATTATTGTGTAGTTTTGTTTGTGCTTCATTTAGAGCTTTGCTAGCATAGTAGATTGGTGAAATATCTTATCTCTCCATTTACCAAGGACTTCTCTTAATGCCATCCCATTGGCATCGCATATGAGCTCAAAAGGTTTTGACCAATCAGGTGTTATAATGATTGGAGAGGAAATCAAACTTTCCTTCAACTCCACAAATGCCTTCATACATCCCTCATCAAAATTGAACTTTGCTTCTTTCTCTAGCAGTCAAAATAGAGGATGAGCTAATTTAGAGAAATCTTTAATAAACCGGCGGTAAAAACCTGCATGTCCAAGGAAACTCCTAACAGCCTTCACGATGCACGGTGGAGGTAACTGAGCAATGGCATTAATTTTGGCTTGGTCCACCTCAATCCTTTTTTCGGAAATCTTGTGTCCCAACACAATCCCATCCTTTACCATAAAATGACATTTTTCCCAATTAAGGACCAAATTTATTTCTTTGCATCTTTTTAATACCTCCTCTAGGTGTGTCAAACAATTGTCAAACGAGTCCCCTACAACTGAAAAATTAATCCATGAAGACTTCCATAGTATCTTCCACCATATCTGAAAAGATGGACATCATACATCTTTGGAAAGTGGCGGGGCATTGCAAAGGCCAAAAGGCATGCTCTTGAATGCAAAAGTGCCATAGGGACATGTAAAAGTGGTTTTTTCTTGATCCTCGGGTGTGATCAAAATTTGATTGTACCTAGAGTATCCATCCAAGAAATAATAGTACTCCTTTTCGGCCAACCGATCTAACATTTGGTCAATGAAGAGCACCGGGAAGTGATCTTTTTTTTCCAAGAGTTTAACTTATGGTAGTCCATGAACTCTCCATCCAGTGACTAGGAGAGTGGTAATTAATTCATTCTTTTCATTCGGGACAACCGTAATGCCTCCTTTCTTTGCCACACACTGTACAAGGCTTACCAACTGTTGTCTGCGATAGGGTATACCACAGCTACATCTAGCTATTTAATAATCTCCTTTTTGACCACCTCTTGCATAGGTGGGTTCAAACGCCTTTGATGCTCGACAAATGTGCTGCAATTTTCTTCAAGATTAATCTTGTGAGTGCAAATCCCCAGATGAATATTGATGATATCGGCTATCGACCACCCTATAGTTCGAATATAACTTTTCAATACCACAATGAGTTTTTCTACTTGAGAATGAGTGAGTTTTGCTGAAACGGGAGCATCTCATTCTCCCCAAGATATGCATATTGCAAGTGAATGGGTAAGGGTTTGAGCTCCAGCTTTGGAGGTGCCACAATGGATGGTTGCAACGGAGGAGTTGTGCAAGTTTTCAAGTTGAGGTCAAGCTTCCTTGATTGGAAGGGATAATATATTTCCTTGCGTACTTGACAAACATCCTCTAGTTCTTCACCTTTCAAAAAGAAATCAGCAATCGTTTCTCCTACGACCTCTTCCTCCATTTCCCATTCAAACATATCATCATCCATAATAGCTTGAGGTGAGGAAGTACTTGTTTCTTTTGTGTGAGCTCCCACCTGAGATGCTAACTCGTTCATCCTATCCTCCAATTGTTTTATTATCGCATCATGACTCTTCACAGTGGTCATAAGGTCCAATAGTTTACTCCGCAAATCCTGAATTCCTTCTTCAGTTGAAAGGACCTTTTCAAGCACCACTTCGAGAGTGCTTTCTATGCGGGATGGGATTGACTCATCGCTCCCCTGGAAACTCATATCAACTGACCAAACATTGTTCCGACCTTGATTTCCATGATAATTGTACTCATAGCCATGGTTGTCTTGGTGGTATCTCACATGGAAACCCTTCATATAGTTCGTCAACAACTCCATCTGCTTCATCATGATCAGCAAATTGCATCTTTCTTCCCTTCTCTATGCCACATCTTATCTACTAGTTTGATAGTCTCCACCTAAGGCACTCCCTCGGAGTTTCACAATAACCTTTCAAAGAGGCTCATGAGTAACTCAACAATTGCTTAATAGCAACAACAGTTGTGTAAAACTAATTTAAATTGACAATCAACACAAGGATATCAAGCGCTAGTCCCTGGCAACAGCGCCATTTTTGATAACATCCAAAATATGCTCTTTTTATAAAGATCAAAAATGGTCATTATATCAAAATAAATATTCTGACGGATGTCGAGGTCGAATCCCATAGGAACAAGTGAATGATATACACAAGTGTCATTTGAGAAATTGAATTTAGCTCGCAACACTTAAAAATAATACGGAAATAAATATTTTGAGGGAGATTAAGATATACAATAGTTGCACTAATTTCTAGCTATTAGCTATTAATTAAGAATGAGAATATAATTTTGGCTATTTCCAGCCCAATCTCACACTCTTACATCTATGTCCACCATTAAATTATCTCTCAATACTCAATTTTTCTTTTTCAAACAAAATCAAGTAAGAACAATTAGACCCATATCAACAACAATGGATCTTCAATTATAGATTGGAGAGAATTTAACAGATTTACACTAATTAAATAATATTGAGATGACTCTTGCAATAGCCACCCTAATTAAGCATTCATTACCACACACCTCTAGTCAGTGATTTAGTTACTCGTAGTTAAGAAATTCAAAGGCACATTTAACAATAAACTCATTGAATTCAATAATAGGAGTAGAAAAATCAAATTCAACAGAAAATCTTCAACAATGGTAGTACCTTGCTATGGAGGAAGAAGAAGAAGAGAAAGAAAATAATTCTTTATAATATCCACCAATAAAATTCTTACTTTCTTCTCCTACCAAGAGAATGTTTTAAAAGCTAAAAGTTAAGATCTGATGTGTACAGAGTACTTTTCACTAGAATATATCCAAAAGTAGGGTATCCACCTCTCTTTTTTCATGTTGGACATTTTTACCCCTGAGCAGCATTCTGGCACTTGTGAGAGTACCAGCAGTTCACCGATTATATTCTGCAAACCTCCGGCTCTAATTAATTTTACCTTAGTGAGCTCCAGTGGCCTTAGGTGATTCCTTCGGAGTTTCGCCAGTCTCCACCCACACGCCGCTGATTCTTTTCTCTTTGATCCAGAAATTTCAGGTGTCATTTGGCTGCTGGAATGGCGAGCCGCCGATTGAAGTTCACATTCATCAGTTGCTATAATTTCCACAGGCAGTGTTTATCAGCTTTTGACCGACATTTTGCTGGTCTTCTCCGGTGAAGCGCCAGATTTCACCTGATTCCCTTCTTTTTTCTCCCTTTCTTGCTCTTTTCTCCATATCAGATATTTGCACACAAAAAGGCAAAAGGGGGCATAAAATCCATCTAAATGACTTGAAAAATAGACTAAAGCTCATGCTTAAGAGCCTAATGAGTTATAAATTACCAAATCATCACAGGACCCTCCTGAATAATGGGATTTAATTTTCATTTAGCTAGACTCTCCTGGATAATGGATTTAATTTTAAATTAGCAGGACCCTCCTGGATAATGGGATTTAATTTTAGTTTGTCAGGATCCTCTTGGACAAAGGGATTTAATTTTAATTTTGTAGGACCCTCCTAGATAATGGGATTTAATTTTAGTTTAGCAGAACCCTCCTGGTTAATGGAATTTAATTTTAATTTTTCAGGACACCAGTGGATAATGGAATTTAATTTTAGTTTAGCAGGACCCTCCTGGATAATGGAATTTAATTTTAGTTTAGCATAATCCTCCGGATAATGGAATTAAATTTTAGTTTAGCAGGACCCTCCTGAATAATGGAATTTAATTTTAGTTTGTCAGGACCCTCCTGGATAATGGGATTTAATTTAGTTCGTCAGGACGCTACTGGACAATGGGATTTAATTTTTAATTATCAGGACCCTAGTAGATAATGGTATTTAATTTTAGTTTGGCAGGACCCTCCTGGATAATGGGATTTAATTTTAGTTTAACAGGACCCTCCTAGATAATGGGATTTAATTTTAGTTTAGCAGGACCCTCCTGGATAATTGAATTTAATTTTAGTTTAGCAGGACCCTCCTAGATAATGGGATTTAATTTTAGTTTAGCAGGATCTCCTGGATAATGGGATTTAATTTTAGTTTAGCAAGACCCTCCTGAATAATGAAATTTAATTTTAGTTTAGCAGGACCCTCCTGAATAATGAAATTTAATTTTAGTTTAGCAGGACCCTCCTGAATAATGGGATTTAATTTTAGTTTAGCAGGACCTTCCTGGATAATCAAATTTAATTTAATTTAGTAGGACCCTCCTGGATAATGGAATTTAATTTTAGTTTAGAAGGACCCTCTTAAATAATGGAATTTAATTTTTATTTGTCAGGACCCTCCTGGATATTGGGATTAATTTTAGTTTTTCAGGACCCTCCTGAATATTGGGATTAATTTTAGTTTTTCAGGACCCTCGTAGATAATGGGACTTAATTTTAGTTTAGTGGAACCCTCTAGGATAATGGGATTTGATTTTAATTTAACAAGACCCTCTCGAATAATGGGATTCAATTTAAGCTTAGCTGGACCCTCCTGGATAACGGAATTTAATTTTAATTTGTCAGGACTTTCCTGGATAATGGGATTTAATTTTAGTTTGTCAGGACCCTCCTAGATAATGGGACTTAATTTTAGTTTAGCAGGACCCTCCTGGATAATGAGATTTAATTTTAATTTAGCAGGACCCTCCTCGAAAATGGGATTTAATTTATTTTAGTAGGACCCACCTAGATAATGAAATTTAATTTAGTGTATTAGGACCCTCTTGAATAATGGTATTTAATTTAATTTAGTTCATCAGGACCCTCCTGAATAATGGGATTTAGTATCAGGATTTTGTGTAGGAAAGACTTACCTTCAACAACAAGAAATATTTCAAAAGATGGGATGCAATAAAATTCAAACTCCATCCAAAGTCTTGATACATGAGATTAAGTTACGAAATTTTCTTCACTTTAAACTGGGACAAATTTTGTTCCATTTCTTTATTTGTTTTGATCTTAGGAACCTACCGGTAGAAAGAAAAATGCTCATTTTTAAGTCCACAAGTCCGCCTGAGTAATGAGATTAAAAGCGTAATAGCACTTTGAACATCAAGATTCCAATAAGTATTTTAAGGAATATTCATGAGAAGATGCATAATAGGATCGTCTACTTGTATTTTTTCCTTTTAGACTTTTTTTTATTTTTGATGTAACAATGGAAAACGCGGACCAGAGTCTCGACGGAATCTCATTCGACCTCCAACTCATCATTTCATCATTTTGTCCCTTTAGATTACGTGACTTAATTTTATTGTAACCTGAGTAGGTTGTCTGGCCAACACATGGTTAGATCACGTTATTTTCTCAAAATTTTTACTAAAATTTGGTCGGGTCTGAAAATTGATTTCTTTTTCTACGTCGTTGTCTGAAAACTCTCTGTGTTTTAAGTCAAAGAGGGGAAAGCTATAGACACGTGATTTTGGACCCTCCCCGAGTTTACACCATTTAACATAACAGGTTCACTAGGTATACTTTATTATTTTACATTTGTTTTATTTTTGTTTAGTTTGTTTAGCGGGTTTTTACTTAAGAAAATTAATAATATTTAAAATGAGTTTTACTCAATATTTGTCTTTCCTAAAATAAAATTAGCATTTATATTATATACATATATACAGATCATTATCATACATACAGAATGTCCACGTCATAATCTTTTAATAACTCCAACCAGCGACGCCTTATATTCCCAAAAGGATTGTGATGAGGCCTATTTTCAGCAGTTTTTTTAGATCTCTTTAAAGCCCATTTTTAAGCCTAATTGTGTTCACAACTCAACCTAATGAACCCCTCAATTCATTCTTTCCTTCTTTTTCATTTGACCTAAACCTAATTTTTTTAGATTTATTGTCTATCCATAGATAAAATGTGCCGCATTTTACTCACATCTCCAGGATGCAGAAAGAAGCTGAAAAGACGTCGGATAGAGGCTCGTTGGCATCCTCTCCATGTTTCACGTGTTCTTTCCGCGATTTGTGGATCGCATTGGTGGGAATATAGGACGATACATATCCAGCCTGTGTTTAAATGACGAGTAAGGCGGTCAAGCTACCTGCACCTGTCTGGTCCGATAGTTTAGCCGCTCTAAGAGACAGGAATATAAATAGAAAATATCCCTTGGGAAAGCCTCACAAACTGGTGGTCAGCGTAGCAATAATGACATTTATCAATATGCTACTGCCTGTTTACTAAGATCATCATAGATTATTAATGCGTGCATTCCATTATCGTGGAAATATTCCCCCATGGCACACCCAGATTATGGGGACAAAAATTGTAGAGGAGAAGGATCCGAAGTAGTGGCTGATACATGAATAGAATATTCCAACGCCAACCGAGAACCTTCTTTCCAAACTCCCTCGGCACACAAAACAAAAGACGAAAGACGAGAATCGGTGCAAGGATCAAAACACTTAATAGACATAGAAGAGTAAAATAAATGCTTCCTAGCCTACTGAAAACTCGGTTGAAGCTAGTTAGGAGGATTTCTTCCTTCCACCTCACTATTCACATGATTCTCTCTTATCCCCATCCAACAAACAACCTGATCTTATCTTCTAGGCGATTTTCAGAGTGAATGGGAGTCGTGAGATTAAGCTTCATGGCTTAATCTCCTCCTTTTATTCATTCTAGGTTCACCTATAAAAGGAGTAGTGGATCTAGGGTTTTGGGGGTTGGAGACAGATTCTTTGGTGAGCAATTTTCTTCTTGGACTTATTTTTTCGGGGTTAGACATTTTTTAGGTTACATTTTAGAAATATTTTTAGGCGATTTATTGGGAGTTTTTAGAGTTTGGTCTTATATTTTTTAGTTAAGAAAAAGAGTCGATCAGAGTCGAGTGTTCTAGTTCTCTGCTCGAGGTCGGAGGTTGAGCTCTATTCGTCGGTTCCTTTGGCGTCATAGTTCCTGGAAGTTCACTGTCTTTTTACCGAAATATCACATATCGAAATACCCCAAAGGTCCCTAAGAATAGACTAGAGATTGAAAATGTGATCAGTAGAAAAAGTTTGAAAAAGAATTACTCAGAACAACTCATATGGGAAGGAGTAATGAGTCGTAGAACTGCTCATGGTTAGAATCTGCAGAAAGAGGCCCTGTAGTAACAATCAAGGGACGACCTGTTGGGTGATGTAACTGGTTGTGGTTTGAAGTCGTTGTTTGTCTTTGAGGTACCAAGGTTGGATTGTACAAGTTGTGGCACGACTTGTTATGGGGAACAACTAGACGTGGGTAGTACCCATGAGAAGGTGTAGTGACAATGGACAGTCAAACAACCCATTGAAATGTGTAACGACTTGTGGTGTGGACCTGTGGTGGAAATTCCAAAAGATTTACTTGTGGAGTATATCATGACGATCAGAGGACACAATGGGTCATTCCGTCAAGTAACGACCCATCAGTCGAGTCATTGTTCAAAGGCCTGAGAACTAAGAAACATTAGAAGGAAGTAACGAGCGTGTAATAAGTCATTGGACCTCGGGATGACTCATTGGTTGCGTCGTGGCACCTGGCAATATGACTTTCCCTGTGAAATCAGTAAGGGAATGTTCATAATTCTTAAGCCCCTAAGCCCTGAAAGAAGTGTATTAGGGAGTTTAACCTATTCTAATTCATTCAACTCCCATGCATGAAAGTTTAGAAATTCCTCTTTGAAGATCAAGCTTGAAATTCCTCAATTCTTCACCCAAATCTCTTGGGCTTTCAAAGTCAAGTTTAGATTCAGCCTACCCAGGTATGTAGGGCTATGAATGAGAGATTCTTTATACTCTCGTGCCCATATCTCTCCTCCATTTCATAAATTCAAGTCTTAATACAAGTTGATGATTTTATGGGGTTTTAACCAAATTTTATGAAATTCTCTATGATTTGTCTATGGGTTAATTTCCTTCATGTTTCAAAGTATGTTTTAAGATTCATGGAGAGATTTTATATCTATTTTGATTATATATTCAATATTTCAAGTTTTAGAAAATCATGCTCTAGTATGCAAGTTTTATGAAAAATAAAGTTTATGATTCATGATTTCAAGTATGATGAGATATCTAGCATGAATGAATGTTTACAAATTACCCATGTATGATTGTATGATTATGACTTATGAAGTCTATTTCAAGTATGCATGATTTTAATATTTTTGGCAAGCCCACATAAGCTAAGTAAGTTTTTACAATTTAGCCAAGGCTAATAAGATCAGCTTATCTTATATTTTGGAGTCAAGACTCCCACTACAGCTTATGATATGTTTTAGAGTCAAGACTCCCCATGTTTATATTTCAAACTATGCATATTTTTGGGAGCAGTGTCTAGTACCAAGTAGGCTTGGGGTTCCAAGGTTCTTCGGTCTCTAAACTGTGCGCCAATGTAGGTATATTTATATTTGGGAACTTTCAAGAGAGTTTCCCCCGCCCGCCAGAGGGTCTTTAGCTTGATATCGATATCATGATAGCGTCCTTAACCATGGCAAGGTTTTGGATGGCTCTACCCACTTGAATATGATAGTTGGGGAATCATGTAAGCTCTATCGTGATGGTGTCGATTATGACGAGTCTCCCATTATTCCTCATGATTTCAGTTATGCATGTTCATGACTTATGGTATTATGTTTTACAGTAGATTTGACCCAATGATCAGTTTATAAGCTTTTACTTTGATTTCAGTTATGGAAAGTCATATGATTTTTATCTTCAACTTTGGGTCATTCTATTCAGATATGATATTCAGCTTATGACTATACATGATTCAGACTTAGATTTCAACATGCAGTCCTTACTCTCATGATCTTATGATCTATGTTTATATGCATGATTTTTGTTTATCCTTACTCAATATGTTTTACTTACCTTGCATACTCAGTACATTCTAAGTACTGACTTGTATACTCTATGTTGTATCATTCCATGATACAACTTTAGGCGATTAAACTCAGTTCCGCCACTAGCCGGTTTCCCTCAGATTAGTTCAGTTTTCCATCATTGGTGAGTCCTCATCCTTCGAGTACCTTTACCTAGTGTCGAGTTATGTTATTTTTAGTTTCAAATTTTAGTGAGCTAGTCGGGGATGTTTTCCCATCAGCTCTTCAGACATGTTAGAGGCTTATCAGACAATTTGTAGAATTTCAGCTTTGTCAGTGTTGACTCTGTTATGATTGATATGTATCCAGACTTTTGCTTATTCATGATTTGTTTATCAGTTTCTGCTTGATTTATTCTCTTTAGCCGCTATGTTCGTGTCATGGGTTGACTTGAAGCCATTTTTGGTTCTAAATTTTGTGTCTCGATCTGGGGTCTCTGCTCGGGTCATGACAAACTTGGTATCAGAGCAAAGGTTTAGGTGTGTCCTAGCGTGTATGAAAGCTGCATTTAATAAAGTCTTTTCCATGGGTGTGAAGCGCGCCACACTTATGGGGGAGAGTGTACAAGACATTTTAGGAAATTTCCCTTCTTTCATGATCTATGTTATGCGATAAAGTATCTCTCTATCCTTCTAACTCGTGTTATACGCGTTTGCAGAAATATGCCTCCACATCGAGTGAATGGAAGAAGGAATGTCAATAGGAATGGCCATGACAATGGCAATGGAGACGGGCATCAGCAAGCCCCGCCACCACTAGTAGATCCTATGCCCGATCAAGTCACACATGTTGAGTTTAGAGCGGTATTTCATATGTTGTCATAGGCGATGATCGCTTAGGTCAATCAGTAGGCGGTCGCTTATGTTCCTCAGAGTGGAAATGCAGCGGCAGCAAGAGTACGAGACTTTATCTGGATGAATCCATTAGAGTTTCTGAGGTCAAAGGTAGATGAGGACCGTACTGAGTTCATT
Organism: Datura stramonium; assembly: GCA_018107945.1. Lineage (NCBI taxonomy): Eukaryota > Viridiplantae > Streptophyta > Magnoliopsida > Solanales > Solanaceae > Datura > Datura stramonium. The sequence goes on from JACEIK010006552.1 coordinate 59,431, forward strand.
AAGGAGGTGTATAAGATCACCCAGATTATGGGGGTGACCGGGGAGGAAAGTGTGCACCTAGCCTCCTATCAGCTGAAGGGGGTTTCTTACATATGGTACCGCCAGTGGAAAGATTGTAGGGCAGTAGAAGCAGTTCTCGTGAGTTGGGATGAGTTTGTGACTGCCTTCTTGGATAGGTTCTTCCCTAGGGAGTTGAGGGAGGCAAAGGTGGCGGAGTTCATCAACTTGAAGCGGTACCACAAGACAGTCCAAGAGTATGCCTTGGAGTTTACCCGGTTATCTAAGTATGGATAGAGATGGTTACAGATCAGAAGGCTCAAATGAGAAGGTTTGTGAATGGAATATCAGACTCGCTGGTTAAGGAGTGCAAGATCGCTATGTTGAACAGTGATCTAGACATCTCACGATTGGTTATATAAGCCCAACAGATAGAGGCAGATCAGATGAGAAAGAAGGAGAGAGAGCCCAAGAGGGCCAGGATAAGGAGTTAAGGATAGTTTCTGCAGAGGTTCGGTGGAGAACACCGTTAGTAGCCCCACCAGAGGTCATCAGCCTCAGCGCCATCATTAGCTAGTGTTTCGTCTAGGCCGAGGCGTGATCAGAGGGGTGGGGTATTAGGCTCCAGAGGTCAGGGGAGCAGGTCAGGAGAGCCCAGCTGTCTAGTTTGCAGCAAGTGTGGCAGGAAGCACACCGAAGAGTGCCTAGCAGGTTCAAGTGCATGTTTCAGGTATGGGAAGCTTGGACATCTGCTCAAACACTGCCCTTTGGCCAGACAAGGCCATAGTAGAGCCCATGACCTAGCCACTAGTTTAGCAGCTCCACCAGGCACGCTTGGCTCAATAGGGTGCATCCACTAGTGCAGGTAGTGGTCAGTGTTAGAATAGATTTTATGCCCTCTCATCTAATTAGGAGCAAGAGGTCTCTCCAGATGTGGTCATTGGTATGTTACGAATATTTCATCTTGATGTAGATGTATTGTTAGATCCAGGGGCTACCTTATCTTTTTTGACTCCTTATGATGCTATTAGTTTCGGAGTCAGTCCCGAAATCCTATCAGAACCATTTTTAGTCTCTACTCCAATCGATGACTCAGTTATAGCTCGATAGGTATACAGGAATTGCCGTATCATAGTCCTTCAGAGAGTGACCACAACCAATCTAGTAGAGTTAGACATGACCAATTTTGATGTTATCTTCGGTATGGATTAGTTGCGTGCATGTTACATCTTAGTGAATTGTAGAACCTGTATGGTAGAGTTCATATTTTAGAGTGATCCATTTCTTGAATAGAAAGGTAGTTCAGATGTGCCTGTCGGTCACTTTGTTTCCTATCTTAAGGCTAGAAAGATGATTTCTAAAGGTTGTGTGTACCATCTAGTTCAGGTTAAGGATGCGACATCCGAGACCCCAACTCTTCAGTTAATTCCTATAGTATGTGAGTATCTAGAGATGTTCCCAGATGATCTACCAGGAGTCCCTCCCGAGAAAGAGATTGACTTTGGTATCGACCTTCTTCTTTATACACTGCCTATATCTACTCCTCCTTACAGAATGGCTCCAGCTGAGCTGAAGGAGTTGAAAGAGCAGTTGAAAGATCTTCTAGATGAGGGATTCATCAATCCTAGTAAATTCCTATGGGTGCACTACTTCTCTTTGTTCAAAAGAAGGACGATTCCCTTAGAATGTGCATTGACTATCAATAGTTGAACAAGGTCACAATCAAGAACAAGTATCCCCTCCCCAGAATTGATGACTTGTTTGACCAACTTTAGGGTGCTGAGTGCTTCTCAAAGATAGACCTCAAATCCAGCTATCATCAGCTCAGGGTTAGGGAGAGTGACATTTCAAAGACAGCCTTCAGGACACGGTATGGTCACTATGAATTCATAGTTATGTCTTTTGGACTAATGAATTCTCCTACAGCTTTCATGGATTTGATGAACAGGGTGTTTAAGCCGTATTTGGATATGTTCGTGATTGTCTTTATAGATGATATTCTCGGAGCGAGGAGGAGAATGTTGCTCATTTGAGGATTATGCTACAAACTCTCAAGGATCGCCAACTGTTTGCTAAATTCAGCAAGTGTGAGTTTTGGTTCAACTCAGTAGCATTTTTGGATCATTTGGTGTCAAGTGAGAGTGTGCAAGTGGACTCTCAAAAGATAGAGGCGGTGAAGAATTGGCGTATACTAGTTAGTCCTTCGAATATCAGGAGCTTCCTAGGTTTAGCCGGCTACTACTGTCACGACCCGAGTCTAGATGAGACACGGTACTTGGAGTCCTCAAGCCAACCCATGGTCTATCATAACACTGGTAAACTGAGAAAACATAAGTGGAAGCTTTAAATAAATAAGATTATTTTAAGAAAAACTGATTTGACAAAAGTCCATACATCTAAAAAAAAATATTGAATATCTGAGTCTATGTCTGAAAGTCATCTACTAAATGATGAGTTGTTGGGGCAAGCCCCCAGCTAATTCTAAAGTCTAACTGAAAGAAACTAACTGAAAATAAATATCGTCCTTGAAAGATGAGGACTCACCAAAAAGCTGCTGCTAGTATCGTCTGAAGGAATCTACTGATGATGTTGGGGCTGAGAACCTGCGCCTATATCATGATACGATACAACATAGAAGTTACGCGTCAGTACTTTGTATGTACTGAGTAAGTGAGAAATTTAATAAGCATGAAAGAACAAGTAACTGGACTGTAGTGATGTGTAATGACCAAGTGAAATATTGAAAACTGATACAATTGAAGTATAACTGATATGGTCAATAGGGACCCTGACTGATGGTCATAGACATGTCTTGGATCTGAGATATTGATCTGAGCTAAACTGAACTAGACTGAACTGAGCTAAACTGAAACTATACTAACTAGTGGGAGAGTCTATAACCTACATATAACCACGTGAGCTAAACGTGGAGTTCAATGTATACGCTTCATCGATAGGATCCAATATACCTTTCCAGGGTATAAATGCATGAACTGGGTGATCAGAAATCTAGGGCCATTGGGCCAATAAAATAACCTACGGTAGCAACGTAGTTATGGGAACCTGGGTGCGTTGGAACCCCAGTCTGCTCGGTACTAAGTCCTCCCACAAGATAGTCCTAATCTGACTACTAAGTTGATAGATCAAAATTGGAGTCCAATACTAAATCAGGGATACTAGTCTGGAAGTATCCTGAGAGTCTTATCAGACCGGATTCTATAACTGGTGTTCTAAGACTGGTCAGAGCTGCTTATCTGGAAGGCCATAACCATCTAAAGAACAAACTGAAGCTGAAGCTGGTGGTTCTAAGACTGGTCAGAGCTACTTATTTGGAAGCATCATAACTGTCTAAAGAACAAACTGGTAACTGATATCTGGGAGGCATTACTGACACCTCAAGAAAAGACTATAGTCAAACTGATCAGCTGACATTTTTGAAAATGCTGGAGATACTAACATTTGACTGAAACTGGACTAGCATGAAACTGACTGAGAATTCAACTGATATTAATAATATGGGAATTCAACACTAATAGAATCACGTAACATGAATAACTAGTCAATCATACAAGACTCTAATCCACTGTATTCTAGAGCTAGGGCTAAAATCATCTTTACAGGAAGAAAGTAGCAACATGATCTCTATGTAATGGAAAAATATAGCAGCTAACAACATGAACATTCGACATGCATTTAATCGAATTCTGACTGAAAGATTGCTAAAATTTTAAAACCTCAGGGATAGGATCGATAAAAAAATTAAATGGGTTTTGGGGCACAAGGGAAGGACGATTCCCTTGCTAAATTCTCACATACCTGGTGATGAAAACCATTGAGAAGATCTTAAAAGAAAAGTTGAACCCTTGCTCCTGCTCTGTCCTTTCTGACTGAGTTCTACATTCTGACTTTTAAGGGAATGGGAGGAATGAAGTATGAATGTCGATTACCCCTCTAAATCCCCTGAATATAACCCCAAACGATGTAGTTTAGGGATTAAAAAGGTGAAAAGTTACAAAATGCCCCGAGAGAAATTTGAAAAAACTGTCTGACAGGGATCAACGGGTCAAACAATGAGTCATTGGTTGATACCACAACTCGTTGGGACTAGTCGTTGGTCCTGGGCCTAAATCTAGGGCTTACTGGAATTGGAAACGGGTGGGTACCATGACTCATTGGAAGAACCAATGGGTCATTGGTACCTCCCGTGGCCACTGGATGGGATTCGAGTAAAAACACTGGACCCCCTCTCTAACGGGTGACACCACGACTCATTGGTTGAGACAATGAGTCATTTTCACCCCTCGTCTTGGCTACTAGAAATTTTGAATAATTTTTGGTCTTGACACCACAGGTGGACACAATGACTCGTCGTGTGATGCAACGGGTCATTGTTGCCACTCGTTGTCACTGGAAGAGATCATCAACAACACCCTGGAGCTCCAACTAACGAACCAACCCATGAGTCGTTACATTAGATGATGACTCATTGTTTGACTTGTGGGTTCCTGAAAAAGGTCAACTGATTCATGAGCTGGGAAGGTAACGAGTGGTAAGACGACTCGTTGCCTCACGAAACGGGTCATTCCACACCTTGTTAGTTCTTGGAGAACAAGTGGCAAGGCTGACCATGACTCTGACAATGGGTTGTTACTGCTGATAATGACTCACTATCTTAGTTGTTCTGAGAAAAAATTTTGGTTTTCCCCTGGTTTTTCATGCAAGGTATGAGTTTGGTCTAGGAAAGTTTTGGGGTGTTACAACTACAGAAGGTTTTTTGAAGTATATTCATCCATTGCAACACTATTGACTAAGTTGACCCAGAAGGAAGTCAAATTTCAGTGGCTGAAAGCCTGTGAAAAGAGTTTTTAGGAGTTAAAGACTCGACTCACTTCAGTCCCAGTATTAACCCTACAAGAGGGCACGAATGGATTTGTCGTTTATTGTGATGCCTCTAGGGTTGATCTTGGTTGTGCATTGATGCAACATGGTAAAGTCATTGAGTATTCCTCTGGAAAACTTAAGACTCATGAAAAGAATTACCCGACGTATGACCTAGAGTTTGCAGCGGTGGTGTTCGTATTGAAGATTTGGAGACACTAATTGTATGGGGTGCATGTGGATGTGTTCATGAATCATAAGAGCCTTCAATATGTGTTCACTCAGAAGGACCTGAATTTATGACAAAGGAGGTGGCTAGAGCTTCTCAAAGATTATGATATGAGTGTCCTTTATCATCAGGGAAAGGCCAATGTAGTGACGGATGCCCTTAGAAGACTGTCCATGGAGAGAGTGTCTCATGTGGAGGATGGGAGGAAAGAGTTAGCAAAGTATGTCATGGGCTTGCTCGTTTAGGGGTTCTCCTTGTTGACTCGATAGATGGTGGTGTCATTGTTCAGAATGGGTTCAGAATCTTAATTGGTGATTTAGGTCAAGGCTAGGCAAGACGAGGATCCTATCTTGGTAAAACTAAAGGAAACGGTTCACAATCAGAAGGTGGAGCTCTTGTCCCAAGGGGGAGATGGCGTACTTCATTATCAGGGTCGTTTATGTGTTCTAGGTGTTGATGATTTGAGAGAACGGATATTGGGTGAGGCTCATGGCTCTCGGTATTGCATCCACCCAGGTGCCACCAAGATGTATCGTAACCTACGGGAAATTTATTGGTGGAATAGAATGAAGAAGGACATAATAGAGTTTGTGGCTAAGTGTCTGAATTGTCAACAAGTGAAAGTGGAGCATTGGAGACCTAGAGGTGTGCTACAAGACATTAGTATCCCTACTTGGAAGTGGAAAGAGATCAACATGAACTTACACACCAATAGTATGACTCTATATGGGTGGTGGTAGATAGGTTAACCAAGGCAGTGCATTTTCTACCGGTCAAAACTACCGATTCAGCTGAGGACTATGCTAGATTATATACTCGAGAGTTATTTCGGTTTCATGGAGTTCCCTTGTCCATCATTTCAGATAGAGGTACTCAATTTACCTCGTAGTTTTGGATATTATTTTAGAAGGGACTTGGTACTCAGGTCAAGCTTAGCACAGCTTCCACTCTCAAACAGAAGATTCAGACTCTTGAGGATATGTTGAGAGCATGTTGATCTTGGGCAGAATTTCATGCCCAAGTGATACTCAAATACTTCATTTCTACTTGTTTATCTATTGTTATGTGTACATTCTTATGTGATTCTTAGGTAAACGTGAATTTATACTAACCAAAATGATTAGTGTTGTTTTGCAGTTAGAAGGAATTTTTGGAAGCTAATCTACAAGTTGGTGAAGTGCGGGAATGGACTCGGAAGCAAGAAGTGGAAGTTGAC
>JACEIK010006554.1:0-64338 GCA_018107945.1 Datura stramonium
GCAATACACAGGGGCACTCAGGAGGTCATTCAATTACATAGAGAGCCTGTTTCAATTGTATCAGATAGGGGCACTCAGTTTACTTTCCATTTTTGGAGGACCTTGCAGGCCGAGTTGGGTACAAGGTTTGAGTTCTTCATCCTAAGACAGACAGACAATCAGAATGGACTATTCAAGTGTTGGAGGACATGCTCTGGGCATGTGTAATAGACTTTAGGGGCCATTGGGACAAATTCTTACCATTGGCAAAGTTCACCTATAACAATAACTACCACTCAACATTTGCAGGGCGCCATTTGAAGCTTTGTACAAGAGAAAGTACAGATCTCCAATTAGGTGGTTTGATGTGTTTGAGGTGAGGCCTTGGGGGGACTGATTTGTTAAAGGAGTCCTTGAAAAAGGTTCAAATAATTCAGGACCATCTGGTAACTGCACAGAGTTGGCAGAAGCAATACGCAGACAAGAAAGTCAGGGACATGGAGTTCATGGATGGGGAGCAAGTGCTACCCAAGTGTCCCCTATGAAAGGGGTGATGAGGTTTGGGAAGCAGGGAAGGCTTAGCCCGAGGTATATTGGGCCATTTGAAATACTCTAACATGTAGGGGTAGTGACTTATGAGCTAGCATTGCCGCCAGGATATTTTGGAGTGCATCCGATGTTTCATGTGTCTACGTTTAAAAAGTACCATGGGGATGGAACGTATGTCATCAAGTTGGACTCTGTGCTGCTGGGTGAGAATCTGTCATTTGAGGAGGAGCCTGTAGAGATATTGGCCAGAGAGTTTTGAAAACTGAGGTCCAAGGAGATTCCGATAGTAAAGGTCTAGTGGAGGAACCGTCCAGTTGAGGAAGCCACTTGGGAAACTGAGGCTGTTATGCGGGTCAAGTATCCCCAGTTGTTCATAGAATCTAGTATGTATCTTTCCTACTTTTGTATAGACCATTTGGGGACGAACGGTATTTTAATTAGCATCTACTGTAATGACCCGGAGTTCATTACGGGATGGTTAAGGGCATAAAACATAAAAAATAGGCTAAGGAATATATAGGAAGGTTGTGAAATAAACTAAGTATGAAATTGGGCATTTTTAGATAACTAGTGGTTCGGGGACCGCTGCAGCAGTGGGATTTCCGCTGAAGCGAGATTGTGGTAGTGGTCAGAGTCCCATCATGGCTAAATCTAGGGAGTAACCGCTGGAACCGCCGCAGCGACCCTATGACCGCTGTAGCAGGTCTGCTGTAGTAGAAATATAACTGTTGCAGTGAGCAACGGGAATCACAAAGTGGGTTTTAAATGGAAATTATGGGGTTTTACCCCATTATTCTTAAAATCACGATCAAGAGGTCTAAGGAATAGAAAAACTCTCCAGAGCAGTAACCTCTTCACCTAAGGTACGATTTTCGATTCTCTATCTCTAAGATGAGTAGTTTTTATTCTAGAATATTTGTAGACCTCTAATGGTGGAAGTTTTTGTAGAGAAAGAATCCTAGGTTGTTAAATTAGGGATAGAATTGTGGGGTGATTTGGGTGATGTTGAGAAGTTTTGATCATTCCCCTAGAATTACATATCGGGAACGAGGGTTACGCGAGAAGTAGAGACCTAGAACCCAGTAGAAGTGGGGTTTTTACTCTCAAAAATACCCCGAAGGGGAGGATTTTATCTGTTAGACCCTAAGATGGAAGAGTAATTAACGAATTACCCTTGTTGTGTATATTTCACGCATTCCGAAGCTTTGAGGAAAGGCAAGGCTCCTGCGGAATAGTCGAATTGTTACTTTCCAAAATTGAGGTAGGTTACGGTTTATAGGGACATACCCTATATAATGGCATATATATTGTGAAATGTTGAGATACGATTGGTCTTCGGACATTTACATTCTATGTGAGTCTATTGTCGATAACTTATTGCAAGAATGTGGTTATGATGTGATAAATTGTTTAAATAGATTGTGGATATGATATTGGATTTTACTGTGTTGAGTGTTTAGTAAGGTTATTATACTTTGTTAATGAGAGAGTTGATGGTTGATAATGGCTTACTTGAGAAGTAGATTGCACCCTCCTGTAGGTTGAAATAATACACCTTGATGTGTTTTTTTAATGTGAATGATGAATGATAGAATTAAGATCCCTAGATGAGAGGCTCGTGCCCAAGGGGAGCATCCGGGCGAGCGAATATTATTATTGAGTGGATCGTATCCGAGGAGAGCATCCAGACCAGCATATGAGTGGGAGCGGATGCCACGTCGGCACAGTACATGGATTTTTAGAGTCCCTTGCAGTTTATGACTAGAAGAACAAATATTAAAACCCTCTAGCATGTGTGTACACTGGGGTGTGAATTGAGTGATAATGGGGACATGGCGGAGGCATGTGCCCGACATGTCACCATATGTTTTACTTTATTCTTGTCGTGTTGTGCTTATGTGTATGAATGAATGCGTAATGTACTAAGTGGTTTTTGGATAGTGCAGACTATGTTATGAAATTTGAAATAAAATACACATGAATCGGTTGTTAAGCATATTTCTATTATATGCGTTTGTAAGTGTCAGTTATTCTTCTTGGGGATTAGCGGTAAATTTGTTTTCCGAATGAGTTGTATCAATTTTGATCTAGACTTGCGTGATGTCCGAATTTAATTTGAAGGGATGGTGAATTGTTGAAAATATGGAGCATTGAGTTGATGTATGGATAAAATATTGAAGGAAGCGGCTAAGGCGAGCTACTTCTAGGTAAGAGATCGTTAGACGAACTTCTTCCAACTGCTTGGCGAGCTGGCATGAGTGGTCAGCGGCGATGTAGTGAGAGGCCTAATCCGGTGAGCGAGGCTATTTTGTTACTGAGTTAGAGCTAGCGTTAAGTAAAATAACTTGTATTTTTTTATGTTGTTGAGATTTTTTATATCACTTTTGCCTTGATTATGCATTTACATTATGTAGGTCGGTAGGTGATGCCTACGGTATTGTTTTATGTATTGACCCTACCCCTGCATTCTTTTTTGAGTGCGGTGTTCGAGCATGAGAGGCGAGTTCTTTATGCCCTCACTTGTAAATCGCGGTTTCGAAGATTAAGAAGGTGAGCAGATGAGGGCGCCATTCACTCCCTCATTGCATATGTCTTTCTTTTGGATATTCGAAAACTTTGTTTCATTTTTAGTTTTTAATTTCCCTTGGCAACGGACATCTAGTGCAATGAAAATTGGAATTCTAGGGATTTGTTTTTCTATTTTTGTTTCGTAATATATTAATTCAAAGTTTTTCAAGAGTATAAAAGTAGTTTATTTCGTAAATGTTTTATTTTGGGTCACTTGGGGATTGGTATGGAATTTTGGATTCGTATCGGAGGTTAGTGTGATGTCAATCACAACCATTTCGTCGTAAAAATTTCTTTTGTGCTCTGGCATGACTTGCGGGGTGGGTGATATAATTCTCGAGGTGATTAGATGTGTTCTAAGAAAAATTCTATTTTTGAAAGGTATGGAATTGCGAAGTTTGACCAAAGTCATTATTTGGAGTTAAGGAATTAATTTGAGTTTTGCAGGTTCCACGAGGTCTAGAGGATATTTTATTACACGATCAGATTATTTGCATGTGGATCTTGGATCGGGTGTGATTTGGATCATTGGTTGAGTTTTTAGTTAAATTTGAAAATTTGAGTGATCATAATTAAACAGGTCAAAATTACCTCAAATATGTAATTTGATGATTATAATAGGTTCAAAATATATTTTGAAATGATTTTCACTATTAATTTATTGTTCAAGGGTCTCGAATCGGTTCGGGAGGGGTCAATTTCGTGATGTGCTTCTTTAGGTAGTTGTTAGTTCATCGAACCTAGTGTAGTTGCGCTTATGACTTTTTCTACTTACATTTGTCTCCATTCGATGGAAGACTCTCTTTAATGGGATGATTTGGGGGGTTTCCTCCTGCGAGGGTTTTTCCACATTTTCGTGGGCACCTATGGCCGAAGGACATGCGCTTCGAGAAGTTGGGCATGAAGGTGGGCCCCACTTCTGGGCCCTTTCCACAACAACGATGTTGTGGGTGCGAGGTCCACTTACGTGAAGATGCAGGATAGATTGCTTTTAGTCTATTTCAATTTTGGGAATTAAAGACCTTTGATTTGGGTGATGTTTTAGGAAAACTTCATGATTTAACTTAGGTAGATCTAACATTGATTTTGATATTTTTAGGTTATTTCATAATTTATTTACCTTTATAATTGGTGTTCTAGTGTTAGAAATTAGGGATTTCCCCCCTAGATTTAGAAATCTAAATTATCAAATTTGACATAGTTTTTGATGAAATTTAAGACCACTGTATTATGGTTCAATTGATTTTGAACCAAAATTATAAGTTTAGATCGTTAGGAACTGAGGTTGTATTTTCGAATTTACCTTTTAGTGCAGGATGAAAGTATATGATATAGATGTTTATAAATTCTATGCTTATGTAGATATATATTTGAATAGATTGGCACCATTTCGATGCTTTGATGAAGGGAAAGACTATAATTTCACAATTTGAGCTTCGATTTGAGAAAAGTTGAGATTTTCTAGACTCTTATGAAGTGTTTGTGTCTGTAAATATTTTACTCATGGATAAAAATAATGGGGGTCTCATATAAGTGAGGTGATGAACACTTATGCGGGTACAGTATCATGTTATTGTGGTAAGATTATCAGATATCTACATGTTTGATCATACTTTAATTACTTGAACATGATTCTTTAGTGAATTTGATTTGTGACTTACTTTCTCATTTGAATTACTTTTCACTCTTGATTCTCATTATTTGATTGAACTAGTTTATGAATGTACTTCTTTAAATACTATGTGTTGTGTTTGCATTAACATGATATATTTGGTACTTGAAAGTAGTTGGTGGAAAAAGAAAAGATTGAACCGATAAAGGCTAATTTCCTAGTAAAGGATGGAGTAGTGATATTTCTTTGGTAAAGAATTATCCGAGGTATTATCGATAAGGTTGTCAGGTACAAAATGGATATATGGCGGTGATATATTAATTATCGGTGTCTCAGGTCACCCCGGGCATTCCATTAGAAGTTGTCCTATACGGGATTGGTGTATGGACCTTATGAGTTCCCCATAGGTCACATTATCCTACTAGAAGAAGTGGTGTATACATGTTATAGATTTGTGAGTCGGTATTTTTACGTATAGTTTGATTGGTTGAAGTTACTAAAATCACTTAGTTGACATTTCATTCCTTGCTTCTAGTTGACCTGATGGTTAAGCTCAATGCTATACTTAGTCGGTTGTGAAGATTTTATTAAAGTGTTGAATCTTGATATTGAGATATTTATGTGTTGTGGATGGTTGTTTAATTTTTGAGATTCTTTATTATGTCTTGATTGATCTAGTATAATATAATATGGTTGTAGCATTAGTGGGACCAAACCCCATATCACTTTTGTATAGAGATTTGATCAATGATGTTCTTGGTACATGTGTTTTTATACTCACTCTTCTTGTTTCAAAATTGTGTGTGGAGTCTGTTTCTACTACTAGTCGGGAATGAGGAGACCCTTCTTATCAAGATTAATTTGGGTCGTAAGGTAGCTACTTGTTTGATCTACGGCCCGGTAGACTGCTTCTTATCATTTTGTCTTTTTTATTTGTCGTATTGTATTGATATTTCGGTTTGTAATCATGCTTTAGAAAATCTTGAACTCATGGCACTGATTAAGGAGATATTATGCGTATTATTACGCATCCTTTGAATTTATGGATTTCTAGTTATAATTATTGTTGATGTTTCTCTTGTACTAGTATCTAATTTGCTAAAAGTGGACTTAGTTATATAATTGGTTCTTCTATAGGGTATGAGTAGGTGTCATCACGACTTGCTTGCTTGACACTACATTTTTGTATAGTTAGGTTAATCCTTTAACTTTGTTTATGTAAATGTTAAAGTGTCATAGAGACTTCACAAATAATGTTGATTTATGTCTTGTGTTGCTTATAGGCGCGTATAGCTTTGTAAGATATCAGTTGTGTCTTATGACTCGATTAATGAACCTATTGATTTGATATTACCTCCAATATAGTCATTTAATATTGTTATAAATAATGAATAGTAATAGATGGGCATGAAAAGAATAGTTACTGCACTAAATTGGTTCACTCTATGTAAATTGAGAGGTATCATATGTACGTCGTGCCATGTTACATTCCATTTTAATTAGGCTCATCTTAGCAATACTTTGGTCATGTGTTTGGCTCATTAGCTATGTCTAGTATAAATAATTTTCACTTAGAGTTTATTAGTTCTTAAACTTTGATGATTATTGAATTTCTTTGTGAGAGATTATAACATTTGCCAATGTTGTTTGGATACTTCCATGGAGCTCGCAAAGGATATCATTCCTCATGAGAGTTTCATCTTGATTAGGTGTTTATTTGGATAATTAATAAAAGGTATTTGACTTTAATATTCACTTATCATTTATTAATTACAGGTTATCTTTAACTTTTTATCCTTGTCCTATTTTCTTTCTATACTGTGTTTATTAATCCTTGCGTATATTTTGTTTTGTGTTTGTTGAGTCCTTACTTTACATTACGCTTTTAGAGGATAATAGAATAGGAGATTGAAAATGTTACACATAAAATTAAATTAGATAGTTGAAATATAGAAGTGTTGTCACGACATTATGTGGTAGGAGGATGCCTATAAAGTGAATAGTAAATTCTACAAAAATTTTTACAAGACTGGATAATGTTATATGAGAATGTATATTGGGCTGACGAAAGTCCAACACATCCATAAGATCGTGTCATAAATATACGGGTGCTAAGATGGATGTACGGATATATAATTAGATACAATTAAAAATGATCACATTCGTCAAAAGGTACAAATAACACACAACAAAGATAAAATGAGAAGGTCATTTGGCTTTGGTTTGGTCATGCGGGTGGGTTGACATCGAGATGCATGGATCCAGATATAAGGGTAAAATCATGGTGAGTGAAGATGTTAAAAGGAGGCAGTGAACTACGTTCATCCGGAAGGAAGTTATCTGAATAGACTTACAATCTCTTGGAATCAATGCAAACTTGGAAAAAAAAATACAATGGAAGAATAATATTTAAATAAGTATTCCCAATTAACCGTGAATATATTTCAGTCATGTTACTATATTTACTTTAGGTTCTATATTTTTAGCCGTCTTTTAGACATATTAAAAATTCTTGTGCCAATAGAATGTAGAGAATTTTAAATTTTTTTCCAAATAATTTGGCATGAGCGGAATTTAAATAGAGAACACATGTTGAGTAGGATTTATATAGTTGACCGCAACTTATTAGAATTGGAGCTTTACAACTTCTATTTGTTACCGTAAACCATCAAGTTTATGAGATTTTAGTTACTTTACCAACAATAAATTAATCTTTGGCAGCGACACTAAGATTTTTCGCTAACAGAAAAAACTAATGGTCAAAGTTTTACTATGTACCAACATCAAGATTAAGTTATCGCCATTTATTGAACCAAACCAACAAATGTTATACTTCTTGGTAAAACATTGTTGCTAAGTCTATATTTTGTTGTAGTGAACTAGTTTGGTAAAATATCACTTTCTTCAATGGAGTTGGTCCTAGTGTTACTATTAAAATTAGTATTCTAGAATTCAAATTAGAACAAATGTATATTTAGTAGTTGAAAATTAACATTGGTAATTGATTTACATTTCTTTGGTGGAATAAGACATAATTAGCAAATAACTGAATTAAGAAGATCATGTGGAGTTAGAAAATTAATAGTTGAAGATATGAAAAACACACACCTGAGATGGAGTAGTGTGGACTGCAACGCCATTAACGATGTGTTTGAAGCTGTAAATCTTGTCATAGCTCCCTGTCTCCAGATGCTTTTGCAGAAACTCATCATGAGTTTGTCAACTGATTTGCATAAGCCTTCGATGCTTCGCTGAATATATTAAATAAAATCCTGAGTCATGAGATGCTTCTTAACTGTTATGTAAAGAAATGTTTTTTTTTAAAGAAAAGTATTTTACATGACAACCCAAAAAAAAGTACTGATCTGAAAGGATTTGGGACACAGTACTGTTAGCTAGAGGGATATTTGTGTCACATAATTTAATACATGATTTACCAGAGAAATTTTTTCAAAAATATACAGTTTAACATAAAATATTACATTTACATAACTCATATTTTTGTATTGAACTTGCATAGCTTTTTTTTAGCAATTACTTTTACAATATTATACATTGCATACTATACACAATGTATAAACTTTGTATAAAAGTGTATAATAGTGTATAAGATGTGTATACATATATTTATAACGTATACAAAATTAGACAACTCAAATAAAAAATTATGTTTGATATATATGAACTTCAATACGAAACTCCACTTGAAATGGGTCAAATCTTTTTCAAATGGCTTCAACTTTTAATTACAACTTCAAAATGACAACATTAACAAATCACAATTGCAAAGGTAAAAAAATTGTATTTTAAAAATTTTAAAAAATCAAAACTCATTTGTGAGTTTTGAGCTTTTAAAAGTTAAATTTACACATAACTATATATAAAATTAATTATAAAGAGTTATGAAAGAAGAAAAAACAGCAACCAAAAGAAAAGAAGAAGCAGAAAAATAAAAAGGAGAAAGAATGAAGAAGCAGAAAAAGAAAAAAAAAGAAAAAAGAATGAAGAAGCAGCAAAGAAAGAAGAATGAACAAGCAGAAAAAAGAAAAAGAAAAAGAAGAAGCAGAAGAAAAAGCCTTAAGAAAAGAAAAGAAGAACTTGAAAAACAAATATAATTGTTAAAAATATTAATGAAAAAGAAACTAGAGATGACTAAGAGATAGTAATTGAAATATGGGTTAAGTTGGACAATTGGTAAATTTTTCCTTTTTAAAATCAAATAGTTAGCAAACCATTTTGTTTCTTTTGTTTAGAATTTTTTATAAAGCTACGTACACACCTCAATTATTAGATTGATAAAGAGTGTATTCATTTTGTAAATACCTATTTGAATCAAGCTTGTTTCCTTTTTCTGAATGATGAAATGCAGTAGGATTACCCTCCATTAGAACCAAATATATTTTCTATCTTCGCCATTGTAAATAAGAACTACAAAGAGAAGAAGCAAGTTTTTTAGCACTAAAATCATGGCTAGCCCCAAAGCAATATGAGAAGAAGAATAAAAGAGCTAAATTCAGTGATTCAAAACATTGAATTTCAATAAAGAATCTTCACTAAGCATGAAAAAGCAAGTATTAGGAAACACATTCTTCTTATTGTGAACAAAGTCACGCTTTCCGAGAGCAGAATCAGCTCCTTATTTAGAATTAACCGTTTCTCTTCTTAACGCTTTGTCTTGTAGCACATCCACAATTAGATAATTTAAATTATGCATGTCAAATTTGTGAAATGCACTCTAAATTTACATCAAACACCTAATTTATTATACTCCCCAATTTTTCCTTTATTCTTTTTAGTTTTGCTACACTCTTAACTCGTTTACTTTATTTTAATAAACTTTACTTGTCAGGAGATTAAAATCACAAAAATAGTTGCATATTTCTTGACATTACTAAATTTGAGTTTATTTTAATTAGCCATGAATTTGTTATGTAGGAAACATTTTAATTATCTTTTTAAGGAAAAACAAAAGAAAAGGAGGGCGAAAAAGAAAAAAGAAACAAACTCAAGAACTAATGAAATTTTGTCACATCCCTTAACCGAAAACTCCACAAATCCATTCATCTCAGCTCAGATGGGCCTCGGCCTCCGCGGCCATTCATCACAACCCTCCACGCATGCAGTTATTACGTTCCACTCACTAGCACACACTCGGATTCACACTCACACATCACATGCATATTCACATACACATATTTTTTTGTATTTACACGTTATATGACACTATTCAAATTTGACACTTAGATTATAACTATCACCCAGCAAGCAATTACCTCATGGTGAGAGGTAGACCATAACAAGCTACTATAATCTGAAATCAATGATGAATAATATTAAAACATTTTAATATCTATTGGAACATTGATATTGGACTATCTTATGTTTTGATGATTGACTAGGTGATTCGGGTTTACTATATAATAAACAAAGTTTACTACATAGTTTTACTACAATGAACAATTGTCATTTACTCTTTTAAATAGTTGTTTTAATTGTCATGCTAAATTAACTAAAGTTATAGCTATTAAATTTTCACGGTAAGAACTCTAATATTTAGTATTTTACAAAATTGACTAAAGTTTGCTTCTTAAATTTTCATTATTTGAACTATAATAAAGTCTAACAATTAAAACTTTAGAACAGAGAAAACACATTAAAGAAAACACTTAAACTTGTCTATTAAGTTTGCATTAGTACTTTAACTTCTTGGATGTTTCTTTCTTCACCTTCCCCTATTCTAATTTAAAAGTGAAATTAATACCCTTTTCACGGGTGATATAGCACACAACCCCAAAAGAATCGTGAAAAAAAAAATTAAAAAATTGTTCCAAATAGTCCATATGTCATCTTTTTATTGGATAATAAATAATTATATTTAATTCTGTATTCTTAATATTTTATTTTCATTTGCAAGAATTTTTTTCTCTTCTATTCTTTTCTTCTCCTTTTCGACACTTTTGCTATGATTTTCTAAGCGAGATCATTTCTTTTTTATCATTTTCTCATTTATATCAATCTTTTTTTTTTATTTTTGTGAATAAATTTAACTAATAGGTTTAATATTATATATAATAAAAAGAAGATCAAATTTTATTTTCTTAGATAAATTAGATGTGGGTTGATTGTCAAAGAAATTATTCGGAGTGACTTTTTCTCTAATAGAGTGAATCATGTATATATTTTCTTTCTAAACAATATTAAATCACCTTCCTCAAATTTTACAACTTTTACATAAATCTAATATTTTAGTAGAGATTGGAAATCATCCTACCTTCATTACCAAATCCAATTTCGGCAACCTTGCTCCGCTATACAATGTCCTATGCCATTTCTAAACTATCTTTTAAAATAGTCCTTTAAATTATAAGCAATGTGCGTGTGTTGTGAATTTGATAATTGAAAAAACATGTCATGAATATGGGAGAGTGGAGGAGGGAGGGAAAGTAGGGAAAGAAGGAAGAAGAAAGAAAAATTAAAATAATAAATAAATAAATATATGCCCATGAATGTGAAGCTTATAACCATGGATAAGGAAAAAGTAATGAAAATTTGTCTGACTCAATGAGTCGTGATTGACACCCACAATCTCCGGTGGAAAGAACTATATTTCTCCCTCTTTATCCCCAAAACCACTGACATTCAGAAAGTGTAACACACAATTTTGAACATAATTAACATAACATCACTAAACAAAGATATGTAACCCTACAGTAAAAATACTTCGAGAATCTGATTGTCATTGTACATGAAGACATCACTAATATTGTCTAAGATTATATCAAAACATAAATGAATAAGAAGCTATCAATGTCACGGACAAGAGACATCTTTGGGGGAGGAGTAGGGAAATGTACATCTTGCACCGCTCACCTTTATGTTAATCTGTTTGCTCTAGGAGTGAGATCGAGGATGACCCGGGATCGAATTTTGCACTCAAAAAAGTGCGGAGTAGTATGGAAATACAAAATACGATGCTTGGTAGATATCATCGGCCCACCTTACATAATAACATACATATATGTAGAACAACAATATGTAATTAGCTCGGAAGATCATTCATATATAGACAATACATACTTTAGAGATTATTTTTGCTGAGATCAGGATTGGACCGGCGGTCGCTTGACTGCTGCCACCAGTCCGCGCGGTGAAACAAGCTCCCTTTGCGGTGGTATTGCCTTGGCGTGAAGCGGCTTGATTGCACACCCAATATTTCATTAATTGCTTACCACTTACAATCATTATAATCATCCATACTATTCACGATCATCAATAGATAATTGATACCACAAAACCACATAGGATAAAAAGAATAAATCATTCACAAAGATTGCCACTCAATCACAAGTCCTCATTGCGGTTCAACCATCAAGTCACTTACAAGGCCTCAACAATTCAAATAGGCAACACATGACCACAAGTTAGAAACAGTCGAGGTACCCACATACTCGATCCGATTCTTATATTCTTACGATGGAAATCAAAGTAATACAATAAATAGTGACATGCTGGGCACACGCTTCCGAATCCCACGTCACCGGGAACACTCAATCACTAAACATAGATATACATGCGAGAGGGTCTTATTTGTCTTTTCATTTATGACTGTGGGAGACTCTAGAAATTCATGTCTTTGTGCCGGCGTGGTATGTGCCACTTATATGCTCATCCGAATGCTCCCCTAGGATACGAGTCACTCCAATCATCATTACTTACCGAGATGCTCCCCTCGGGTATGATCCACTCATCTCAAGATATTCATATTATCCACATTCATTCTCATAATCAATATATCATCATTAAATCCCTTGACATGACTTTTAGGAGGCCTCATCTTACCTCTATTAACCCAAACATCAAACAATTTGAGATCATTGCTCAACAAATACAAAAAGAGCATGAGCAGACATACACGTTCAACATATTACGAGGTAACAACATAGCATTAGGATTACTCAATCGGGAATTCAACAAGAAGATTTAAAACCGTTTAGGTCTAGAGACCAATATACACATTATCAGTCCACATGTCTATATAATTATGAAAAGCCTAAGTCCTTCTAAATCATAACCTACCTCGATTTAGAGGGTGAATGTCAACTTCTCCCTTTGGAGCCTTTCCTTTATGTAGTGCTTGTTATTCAAAGTCTAAAACAAATAATAAAATAACATTTCATTATTCACTTCTTCGACCAAGGGATTGGAAATTCAAACCTACCTAGTTCTACCTATTATATGATCTAATTCAATATCCCAAGGTTAAATTATCATAACCAAATCTACAACGATCATTTGAACCTAGTTCATGGAGTTTAGTACTCCTCTAATCCCTTAAAGTAATTTTTAAAGTTAAAGGATTCTAACTTTACCAATTACTAGGTCTCATACTATCATATATGTGAAATCCTACATCACATTCCCCTAGGAAGCAACAAATTCGAGTTTACAAACATATGAACCAATCATCCTTCAATACCCAATCAATTCCCATACTTTTATCGTTCTAGGTTTCCACCTAGAGGATTCTCTACCATAACGAGGTCCCCTATTGATTCTACAAGGCTAGGGAATCAAAATAGAAATCAAATTAAACTCTTGCAGCAGGAAAGAAAATTACTTAGCTCTTGGAAAAATGCGCACTCTAGCTCTACAATTTCGTTCTTTAGAAATAATGGGCATAACACAATCCCACTTCTTGATCACGTCAGTGCCAACAATGGACACGCCATGGAGGTGAGCACCGCCACGGCCAGATCTGGTTTATTATTCTCGTGGTCCATTCTGATAGAACTACGTCGTCATAACGATCTCAGCGAAAAATCTCCCACTTGTCCCTCATAACCGGTATCTATAATTAGATTGTCTTTAGAGAACTACATGCAAGTGCACGTGGTTGGGCAGTAAAATGGATCAAGTAAACGAAATATCGATCCAGGAATTTGAGACCAAGAGTAATAATCGAATCAAGTGTCAATGAACTTTAACTCTATAAATGCAACCGGTTTAAAGAAGATTTTTGGGAGTTTGTTTCCTAATTTTATACTAATCTAAAACAAATGTACAATTTGAGTACAGACTATAGTTATATTAGCATGTTGAGGCTAAAAGCAACATGCAGGAAGTAATTTATTGATACAATTGGGTTAATCTTTTCCTTGTTTAGTCAAGTTGTGCCTATGGATTAAAACTCTCGTATTTAATCCAACTTAAGAATCATGAACCTTCCACCTACATTTAAGCGATGAAAAATTCATGTTCCTGGCTTGATTAAGTAATTGACTAATACCGCTTTGAGATATATTTCTATCTTGAAGGTAAATCACGGTCTCCAATTTCCAAACTAAGAAAAAGATCATATCCTATCAAATTCACAACTTTCCAATTTCTTTCTCTTTAGAGATGAAACCGGACTTTTTAGATATACATTAACATTGGCCACACATTAATGCGGTAAACAATTAATAGAACAACCATGGAAGAAAAGATGAAAAACCAAAATGATCAATAATTACAATTCCACCACAATTGTTCTTAACCTCATCCAAGTGAATTTAGCCATTCATTGTGGATTAAACATCATCAAATGAGTGTAAATCATACAAACAATTGAAATAAAGGAGAAAGAGAAAGAGAGAGAAGAACCACAAGTTTTCGTCCCCTCAGCCCCACCTGCTTAACCCACGTCCTTGCTCAACTAAGTTAGAATAATTAAAAATGAACCTAAGTGTGCTATTTATACTAGTGGGAATTTTTTCCAGAATAACAAGCAACGTGTCACGGAGTGCATCGCGGGCAACGCATAAGGTGGCTTGACCCAAACGCGGACCACTGAGTGGGTCCTCCCGGTAATTATGCCCAGGCGCCACGGCGTTACAACGCGGGGAAGCAGCAGTGCCACGCTCAACGCGAACCTTCCTTTGGAATTCCATGTTTCGAGGTAATTATGATGTCAACGTGCCACGAGCAATGCGGACCTCGGAACTTGGCCAATTTTAATCATCCAGGGCGAATGCCTCCATGATGGCGTGACATGGCTCCATCGCGAGCCATAATTTCTTCATTTCCTTGGCCTTTTCCACTTCTCGCTTCGAGTCCATTCCCTATTTCTCCCACATGCATCTTAGCTTCCCTAAAATTACATTTTCTGCAAAACAACACTAATCATGTTGGTTAGTATAAATTCACATTTTAACTACAAGAATTACATGAATACAAATATCGATGGATAAAGCAAGTGAAATGAAGCATTTGAGTATCACTTGAGGCATATAATTTAATAGGAATCGCACCCCACACTTAAAACCTTGTTCTTCCTCGAACAATAATCTCACATCTCATGCATTTGACACCCACGCATAGCTACTTTGATATGACAATTCAAGCTACTGGTTATCTGATTATTTAATATAACAAATCATCAAGAAAACATGCATAGTCTCATCAATTCAATGACATTGGCCCCCATCTCAGACCTACAGACTTAAGAATCAACTCTCGATATCGGCAAACTGTTGCAAAATCGGCTAATCAAGATGCTCAGGCACAGTCAATCTCGCGTCAAGCATGTGCCCTCCACAACACAAGAGAATTTCCCCTTTCCAATCATATGAACTCAAGCATTACATGCAGCGGGGGCATACAACCACGATTGCTCTCTCTCCCCAAAGAAATCACATGCGTCATGTCATGAACCATAGGCTTGCCTCCAGTGTATTACTCCACTAATATAAGGACGCGTGATGTAAGATCACGTAGGACTTAACGGGTTGTAATGTAGCTACGGAACTAGTAATTTTGGGCTAACCAATAATAGAAAATAGCATCCTTAAGCGCTTTTATTATCCCGTCAACATTATGAGCATTGTTTTAGCTGCTTTCATCCTCCATTCTTGATGTTTTTTTTTTTTTGTCTCCATTTCTTTAAGCACACTCGACTTAATGACAAAGATTAGTTATACATCTTCATTTTATTTAATTACCGCAAGTGCACCTTTGACCTTTTTCTTTACTTTCACCATGACTTTTTCTTTCATTTCACAAATCTCACTCCTTGCCATGAAGGAAAATTATTTTTCTTGAGCGCTTAAGAGTTTTGGATCAAATTCACGGATAATGAAAAGAAGGGAGTTAAGCTCGGTTTGCTTTTGCTTTTAGACAAAAGAAAAAAATAGGCCAAGGCTCAGTGGGGTAAACTAGGATGTACATTCAAGGTAGGTATATTAATGGAAAAAAAACTTTCGGTTAAATCAAAGAAATGACTACATCCTTTCTCACTACACATCCTTCATTTCGTTTCTTACACACACCAGGAGAGTTCTAGACAATTCACAATAGCATGGAATAATGAAACCTCCACCACACTCCATGCACATGCTCGACTCAAGACATATTCACGAGACTCTTCATCATTAATTAAGAATTCAAACATTAAGCCTCAATCACACCGAATCGAACTCTATAACCTAGGTATCTCAACATGTTTACAAGGTTGCATACTTTCATACGAATCACCTTTGCATTCTAAATATCATGTACAACACGCAACAAAAATTTTGAACCATAAAGTAGCGACACGTTTGGGATACAAACAAACAAAGAAAAATAGCGAAAGAAAAGCTACTCCTATCGACTACATTTCCCTTAAGGCGGTAGTCATCCATCCATCATAGAGAAATGATCACTATTTACAACTTCGGTTCAATGGGACTATTCTCGGTAGCTGCGAAAACAAAGCGAGAACTGATCATAAAAATAATTCAACGAAATATTTTTAAAAATATACGATAATTTGATACAAAACCAAAAATATTTACACAACCATTAACAACAACTCCACACCACGGCATACAAAGCTTCATTAGTTACAACACAGTTTACAATACAAAGGAATAAGCACGAAATCACGGGGTCATAATTTTTCATAAACACAAACAACAAAACATGAACATAACAATAACAAAACAAAAAGCACCTAACTACTCCACTACACTTAATAGAACACGTCGGTGTTCACAAAAGTCAGCATAGCACAAAAGTAGGTGGTGAAACTCACACGATCAATCGAAGTATTCAATTTTCTTCATCGGGTGCGAGTTGCCTCGTCCCCATATCGGAATCTCCCCGCCGTCTTCATACGACTCAATATCCGAGGCCTCACGGAGTGTCTCCTCATCGGTGGGGACATCGTCATCTACGGGCTCCACAAAAGCTGGCCCACTCGGCATAGTGGCCCTAGCATTTTCGCCGAGGGTAGTCAGCGAGTCGGCGCCACGGCTCATCTTACATTCTTGGCCTCCCGCTATCTTGCAAGCTACGGCATCACTCATCCGAACATGCGGGCCATATGCGGCGATCATCCGCGTGTCGCTCGGCTAGTGTGAGCGCTCGTGAGTGGTGTCGATGCCTTGTTCAAATGGCATCCACTGCACGCTATCCATCTGGGATACGATCCAGGGCCTCTTCACCGATATCCGGGCCCTCGGGAACGTGGTCGGCAAGCCACCAAACCGTGCACCGTGCCCTTGATGCAAACGGGCTCTCTTCATAGCGGAGATGATCGGCAACAATCTCGGCCCTTTCATCGGGGCATAGACCCAGCTCACCACGATCCGAGGTGACATCTGTCATGTGCACCCACAGGATTAGCGAGAACACACAATTTTGAGCCGGATCGGCTTCACGATACCGTTTGAGGAGTAGGGCGGTGTCGATGGTAGCCCCTCTCCTTATGCTCTACCATGCGCCAAGAGCAGGCTCCACACGAAATGCGTCTGATATCATATGGTGGAGTTATGTTAAACCTCTTACGGAGTATGAGCGTCTATTTCCGCGCCCCCAAGATGGCATTAAGGTGATGGGGCTCAAAGTATTTCATTGCCCCCTTATCTTGCGGTATTGCTATGGGAGCGTCGGGTTCCAATTTGCGCCAGAACTCCCGAATCGAGATGAAGGTGCACTCACAGGCTCTCCAAAGATGAAGTTGACCGTAGCGTCAATCGGGTGTACAGTGCAAGAATTCTGTGCAAGTGGCTCCCTGGCAATGTGCTCCTTAGGGAAGTATTTGTTCTCCTTGTGCTTTGTGTACCACTTCTTCCCTTAAATCGATCACCCATGTCAGATTCCGTGTGACAGCGTTAGCCGTGCGGAACCGGCCCAGTGCTCTTGGACTGCTTGCTCCAAATTTAGTCCTCTTTCTCCCGGCGCTCCCACGATGTAGATCGCCCTTTCCTTTCTGTCTTGCCTACTCGCCATTGTTCTGTCACATCAAACAGACGGTCCCAATGTTATTCAAATCAAAATTAGTTTCGACTAAAGTTGGGTTAATCTAGGCCGCAGCAGTCTTTAGCCACGAACCTGGCATTACGGCAAGACAATCCTCTTTTTCAATTTACATAAAAAAACCCAACAACATGCCTCGTGCATTAGGATAATTCGATGGAATAGAATTCTATGTACTACTCGAGACTTGATACGGCTAATCACAATATCACCATCTATACCATTACATCATAACATGAAAGGCCTTCCTGTTAACACAACGATTCACATGAACTTTGCCTGCGATTCAACAATTTCATTCTCCCGAAAATCCATTGTTTATTTAAGAATATTCACATTAAGCACAGCTTCAATTCACCTCACTCAACATACTGTAAAATTTTTCACATTTCAAACTCAATTTAACATCTTCCTATTCACATACCAAACCACATAGGTAGCAATTTACATAAAAATTCAATCAACATGTATTTATCGAGTTCATATAATCACAACAATACTACGGCGTCAATCAACAATAACTTAAATGAATTCAAGCTCAATTTACACTTAGGACAAGGTTTACTCACCTCACATGCTCAAAAATCGAAACTTTTAGCAAAAATTGAGGTTGGTTCAAGAACATACAACTGTCAGGTGATATGAAGAAAAGTTGAAGAAATTTCGATCCTAGGTCCGTGTCACGTTGAGGAAGGATGGATTTTAGAGTTTTGTCGCGAGAGGAGTGGAAATGGGAAAAATGAGGGCGATTTTCGGTGTTAAAAGGATTTCTCCTTGCGGGTGCCGGTGGCTTAGGTGTGACACGGCAGCATCTTCAACGTGTCACGGAGGGATGGCACGGAGCACACCCTCGTGACACGGGCCATCGCGCCAACGTGAGGAATTTCTTAAAAATTCGAACGAGCTTCAACGTGTCACGAAGGAGTAGCGCGGAGCACCTCCTCCGTGACACCCGGAGCCAATACGTAGGCTCCTTTGTTTTGCCACCTTTTATTTTTATCTTACCTCGATTTTCGCTGCGATCTTTTGTTTGCCCTCCCGTTCAACTTGAGAATTCATCTCCCACAACAAGAAATAGGTTAGAATTCAAAGGTTTAAAACAAAAACAACAACACAAAAAAACAAAAAATTAAAAATATTTTTATTTTTTTTATTTTTTTTAGTTTTTTTATTTTTAACTAACTAATTCTACTTGTCAAATACAACAATTTCACAGGTTGCCTCCCGTGCGTGCACAGTTACCGTCGCGGCTCGGCGTCATTAAGCTCAATCATCTAGGGTGACCGAGACATTTTCTTACGGAATACGTCTCCTACCCATGTCTATGCCGATGCCCATTACTTGTGTGATGGCATCTCGTCTTCCTTACCACAACTCCGGTTTTGGGGTCCTTCACCGGTGGTTTCCCACTGGCTCCTCGTGAATCAACACTCGGAGCAATATCCGCTTGATCAAGCATGTTTGATCAGAGTTCACCGTACCGGCCGGAAGCTTTGTAGCGCCCAGCGCATCAAATACCTCCACCTTGTATGCGTGTGCCGCATGGTTAAGGCGCCCTGACTACATCAGTAGCGCTTTCTAGGTCACTAGAAGGACGTCCCAAAATAAATGGGACTTCGCATCCGACTCAAATCAGCACGACGAAATCTACCAAGAAGATAAGGAGCCCACTTGCACCAACCGTCCTCCACAATGACATGCAGTGCGGCGAACGACCCTCTAGTTGCGAGATCACGGTGGTCAGGACTACCTAGCCCTAACTTCTTGAATAAGATGTCGGCATCAAGTTAATGCTCGCTCCCCAAATCACATAATCATGACTGGTCTCTACCCGATTGTAATTTGAATTATGTAAAGCTCCTAAGGTCCTTGAGCTTTGTGGGAAGCCTATTTTGTATGCAGGGAAATTGCACTCCTCATTAAAGCGTGGGATTAGCATACTCGAGTCAACTGCTTTTGTTCGCCACGTGTCTTGTTATACTTTGCGTACTTCGGCACTCCACGCAAAACATCAACAAGAGGTAAATTAATGTGTACCTATTTAAGCACCTCCATGAACTTTTTGAAAACGCTTCCTCTTGTGTTTGCTTTTAATCTTTGAGGAACGTTGGTGGTCTTTGGTTGACTTCCTTCTTCTTCCCCCTCTCATCAACGCGTGTTCCCTCTCATTCTCCCTTGCTCCTAGGCTGGCAAGGAGTGTCTTTCCGGTTCCACCTCCTTAAGTTATAAACCACTCATTGTGGTCTTTGCATTCTTGCTTGGGGTTGAGGTCGATCACTCGGAAGTCCTCCTCTCGGCACAGTGTTTTGAGCTCAAGCCTTGGTTGCCCAAGGCGAGCCTCCCGGCGCCTTAGTAGCTAAACGATTATTCTTTACATCGGCTGCCAATTTCACATAGTCGGCACACGGTGAGCTTGGTTAGCTTTCATCATTTTGAACATTTCTTCAATGCTGGGTGATGGTGGTGGAGGAGGTGCATTGTTGCTCTGTCTTGCGGCGATAGTTCTGTTGCCCTCCTTGATTTCTCTGCACCCCGGCTCGAACTCTACACCCATGATGGTTGTAACTACCCCAAGAGAAATTCGGGTGACTCCTCCAATTAGAGTTGTAGTTGTTTCCACTCTGTTGGTGATTATTTCTGCATGCATTACCAACTAAATTCAGATCAGGATGCGCTCCTGGCACTTGGTGAATGTTCCATTGCGCGCACACTTCACACCAAATCTGTGCACCATTCACTTGGGGCTTGAGACTAATTCAAGCTCATATTGCTAAAGTGGGTGTTGAGATGATTATGCTTATTTATACGTAAGTGATATTTATAAAACCATCCACTTCCAAGACTCTGTTTGCTTTCCTTGTTCCTGTCTTGAAGAGTCCGCATTCCCTCCGGGATTTCTGCTAATCCGATTTAACAAAGTATACGGCTCCTCATAGTCTTTTCTAATGCTTGTCCCAGTACTTGAGTCTAGCAAAATTTTTTGTGTGGGGTTCCAAACATTCTATAAAAGTGTGCACCGGCACATCATTGGATTGGTGATGATGAGGATAATCCGCAACATAGATTTGAATCTTGGCAATCTGATTCTCACCCTCTCTTTGTTTTAAAACTTAGAATTTGACTTCTAAGTCTTGCTGTTTTACCGGATGGAAAGAACCGTATCAAAAATTTCCGTGCAAGATCATCCTAAGTGGTGATGGAATTAGGTGGCCATTTTCAACCACCTCTTTACTTCTCCCAAAGTGAAAATGGGAGCAATGTAAGCTGACGTAATCGGATGACACTCCATGGATATAAGTGTCACTTATCTCAAGTTTGGAGATGTTGTGGATGCGTACACCGTAAGATTCCCGGCACATAGATGGCCTATTCACGTGTTGGTTAAGCGTATTTGAAAGCCATACATGCTAGGAAAAGGCCGGAAAAAGATCAGGACGAAAGCCTATCGAACCATGGCGGAAAGGAAGCAGAGTCCCTCTCCGCGATGGCGGCTGATCACGGAGGCGGGGCCACGCGTTGGCTGGGAGCACGTTGGGCTGTCCGAGCCCAAGTATATAAAAGCCCTTCGGTTTTAATTGATAAAGATCATCTTATAATTCGAACTCATTGAAAAACGAGAGAGAGAGCAAGGGAAATAAAATATGGATTGATTACAACATCAACGTAGTCAAATCCATTAACCTCAGGTATCGAGGTAGTTAGCAGCAGAGAGCATTTTTACGGATTTTGTTTCGCAAAATTCCGCCGACAAGGTGTCGAGCTACCGGACTAAGTAAAGTAGAATTGCTCCAAACTAGTGTTAATTTGCTCCTAGCCTTGCTTAAAGTGAATACTTCTCCTTATGGACTTTCGAAAAATAGCAAGTTTTGACCGTGTTTCGATAAACCTAAGTTTAGGTTATAAATATATCGAAAGTAGCGTTGTCTTTGGAGACAAGATGTAATTAGTACTAATTGACGTGTATATGATGCGATTGGGAGAAATAGGCTAGGTCTTGTGAGGCTTCGTCAGAGCGGTCGGATAACTCGAGGTTAAGGTATGTAAAGCCGGTTTCTTCGGCAAGTTATTGGCTTTGCCTTGTAAATCATAGTAAACTCCGTAGTGAGTTCCGGAGTTGAATGTTGAGAATTGAGTAAGTTCGGTAAATGGTTTGCGTTGTTGTATCGTACTGTCCAGAAAGTTAGTAAAGCATGCGCCAAATGGCGATTAGCATTCAGTTCGGTATAGCCTATTATATGATTAGCAAGCATGATGATTAGAATAAAAAAGATACAGATTTCGGGAAGATAAAGTTAGTAAAGTAAATCGAGATAGACGAGACAATATTTTGGCTACAGTTAGCCATTGGACCAGATGATATTTTGGCTACGGAATTGTAAATAGACCGGATAGTATCTTGGCTACAGATTAGCCATACGGTTAGATAAAGATGCAGAGTCGGTATAAACAGTATAAGAATCGGATAAACGTAGAAAAGATCCGAGAATAAGAGTCGAACTCGAGATAGTTTTTCAATTAAACATGCTTGCTAAATATATGTGCTTATTGTTTATTTGAGACTTGATGTTGTTGTGGGGGCATCTTATTGAGCGTCCTCGCCGCCCACAGGTTGGTAATCGTGTAGCCAGCGAGCGGGTGGGTTCACGTCACTCAAGGAGTGGCATGCCGTCCCGATTTGGACGAAGATGGGATGAAGCTTTTCCCATATCGGGGCGTCGGCATTACGGTACAAATAGCCACTGTTGAGCGCAAGCGCCGGGGCTGAATGTTTGATTTATACAGTGATAAGGGGCATATTATATACCAAATCGATATCAAATGTATAACTTTTGCCTTATTTGTCCAATAATGTGTGTACATTCTCATGTAAAGTATGCAGTGTGATTTTATCTAACCAACATGAATAGCATTGTTTTGTAGGAAAAACATGCTTTCGATGAAGAAAAATGACATGTTGGGAGAAATCGAAGATGAACTTCGGGAGCGAGCAAGGAAAGCGGTTGGTGAAGCAAGGATCACAAGGGCTCCGCGATGGAGGCCGTGACACGTACCATCGCGGATGCACTCACACTGGATGAAAGAATTTCAATAAATTCCGGTGGTCGCGATCGGGGCGGGTACTGCGTTGGGATTAAATTCTCCGGACTTTGCATTTCCGAAGGAGTGCCGTTACGCAGTGGCACGTTGGCTAGGCTCCGCGTGCATGTCGTGCCACGTTGGGCTTTAGTATTACACAGGAACAATTTCGGAAGGGCTTAGTGTTGCACCTGTCCACGAGAGGTAGTGCTCGCGATGCACTCCGTGACCGTTGCTATTATTCGGAAAATTTATCCCTAGTATAAATAGAACACTTATAGGTGCATTTTTAATTATTCTAACTTGGTGGAGCATGAACGTGGGTTACAGGCAGTTTTGAGGACGAAATTCTTAGGGTTTTTCTCTATCCCTTTCTTCTTCCTTTCAATTGTTTGCATGATTTCCATTCATTTAACGATGTTCAATCCACAAATGAGTGGCTAATTCTCTTTCTTCTTTGAGGTTATGAACTATTGTGTTGAAATGTAATTATTGAATTCTTTAGTTTATTTTCTCTTTTCTTCCATGGTTGTTCTATTTAATTCTTGTTCTTACTACGTTAATATCGTAATGTTAATGTAAATCCAAAAAGTCAGGTTTTTCACCAGAGAGGGCAAGAAATTGGAAAGTTGTGGTCTAATAGGATATGATCTTTTCTTGGTTTAGAGTAGAGATTGATTTACCTTCGGGATAGAAATATACACAAGAAAGTATTATTAGTCATGTGGAATCGGTTTTGTATAGCTAGAACTTGAATTCCTTCTTATCACGAAAATATAGGTGGAAGGTTCATGATTCTTAAGTTGGGTTAAATACGAGAGTTTTAATCCATAGCAGGCTTTAGTTCCGACTAACCTTAGGAGGAAAAGATAAACCATGTATATCGATAGTTCGTTTCTTCCATGTTCTTTGTAACCTCGGCATGCTCTCATTCATAAGTTAAGACTCAATTGTATAGATAAGAAAAGCTTAGTTTAGTATAAATATATATATATTCCAAAACAAACAACTTTTCTTTACCTTTGTTGTCCTTCCTTTGTTGTAGTTATGAGTAAATTAACACCTAAAGGTTTTACCCGTATTCCTATTCTGTGGGTTCGACATTCCGGTTCTTAAAAGAGCCTTTGTATTGTATACGACCCGTACACTTGCGCGGGCTCATCATGTTTTGGCGCTAGTTGCAGAATAGGCAATTGGTGAAATTTTAATTTTAATTTTTTATTTTTTAATAATGAACTTTTTCTTGAGTTTAAAATGTTGGTTAGATTGTTGACAACTTGGTCTTAGCACATATTTTCAGATAGCAGTGCGGTGAACACGGCAAGAGACAAAGAATTGGTGGATCCATCCTTAGAGCCGGAAAAGGCAGTTTCATCGCCAACGGAAGCTCTAGAGAAAGTTGCCGGTTTCTCGAGACAAACTATTATGGAGCAACCGCGAGATCCACCAATCGTGCGGGCGGTATTAGTGCACGAGGAATTGGCAGCCCGAGGCCGGTTCGCGATGTGGCAATCCCACATGCTAGCAATGCACGTCTAGCATTCGCAAGCACGATCCGGGAGGGAGGTTCGAGCTTAAGCGAGTATGGTGCAGTGCTGCACACAAGCGGGCGGTTCACGGTCTCCCTCGAGGACCCACAACAACATCTTGAGAATTTTTACGGAGATAAGTGACACTACATCCCAGCTGGAGTGCATCCTTCGGATTACGTCGGGCTTACACTTTTCCCATTTTCACTTTTGGGAGATTCCAAGGAGTGGTGGTGAGCCACCAAACTCATCACCTCATGGGATGATCTTGCAAGAAGTTTTGATCGATTCTTTCCCTCATTACTTGACATGAGCTTGATCCAAATTCTAAGTTTTAAACAAAGGGAAGGAGAGAATACGTATCAAGCTTAGGAAGATTTAAATCATTGTTGAGGGATCATCCTCATCACCATCGGTCGAATGATGTCTTGGTGCACACTTTTATAGAGGGTTTGAACCCTACACAAAAATTTTTCTTGGATTATTTGGGGACAAGCTTTAGAAAAGACTTATTAAGAGCATACTTTGTAATCGTATTTCACGAAATCGGAGTGGAATCGGACTCTTCAAGGAGGGCAGGCCATTTGGAGTCTTGGAAGTGGATGGGTTTCTGACTCTCCCGTGCATAGATAGGCTGCCTTGCGAGATCAGTTGAGCACCCACTTCGGCAACATGAACTTGGGCGATCTCAAGCCCGGTTAATCAGTCTGGCCAGATTTGGTGTGAAGTGTGCGGGAGCAATGAACACTCGAGTGAGTGTTGTGGAGCAAATCAGGTTCGGTGAACTTTGTCGGGAATGCACAATGGAGTCACCGCGGTATGGGAATAGCTCTGACTCCAATTTGGAGAATCACCGAATTTCTCTTGGGGTAGCAACAACCGTCGGGCGAGTTCGAGTCGGGGATGCGGAGAGGAATCAAGAGGGCCCGCAGAACTATGGGCACAATATAAAACAACAATGCCCCTCCTCACCACCATCACCGCGGTGGCTGATGTTCAAGCGGTAGTAGCTAGCCAAGCTCAATTGCGGTGACTATATTATCAAATTAGCGTGATGTTTATCATTCAAGCGCTACCAAGGCCTTTGGAGTATCCAATTTGGGCAATTTGCTGGGACGGAGACACCGGGCCACAGGAGGACTCCCCGGTGACACGAGATCCCAACTAGCCAAGGTAAATGCGGTGACCACGGTGGCTTGCGTTGAAGGAGGTGGAACCCGACCACCTCAGCGAGTGGGAGTGTGAAAGCGAGGAGAGGGAGCGAGAATGATGAGGGAAACACAGGGCGGAGCAGAAGACCTCCACCGTTCCCTCAACGATTAAGAAGCACAAGGAGGAGGCATACTTCAAAGAAATTCATAGGTGTAGCAGTGCATTAACTTACCTCTTTGATGTTTGCGGGGAGTGCCCTAAGACGCCAAATATATAAAGGACAAAAATGGCCCAACAAAAGCGAGCTTACCGAATATGCCACGGTGGCCCTTACGAGTGCACTTCCCGGATACAAGAACCGGTTGCCACAGCTCAAAAGGAGTCACGGGAGCTTCACAATTCAATTAACAATCGGGCAAAGTATCAGAGCTCGCGGTTTTATGTGATTTGGGATGAGCATTAACTTGATGCCAACTTCGGTATTCAAGAAGTTAGGTCTGGAAGTCCTAGACCTACAACGATTTTACCTTCTTGCCGGATCGATCCTTAGCGAGGCCAGACGGTATTGTGGAGGGGCGTGCTAGTGCAAGTCGGCTCCTAATCTTCTAGGTGGATTTTGTCGTCTTTGGACTTTGAAGCCGGATGCGATCCCATTTATTTAGGGCGGCCTTTCTTGGCAACCGAGGAAGGCGCTCATAGATGTAGCGGGTCGGCTAACGATGCGGCTTACATGACAAGGTGGAGGTGTTCGATGTGTACAAGGCCACCAAACTCCTAGACGTGTACGAAGAACTCTCAGTTGATCAACGTGCTTGAGCAGCAGAGTCTTGCTGAGGCATTGAACAACGAGAACTAAGGGAGAGCCCCCGATAGAGGCCAAGCAGTGAGGGTGGGGACGTCGTGGCTTTCCAGTCACCTAGGGGCGAAATCAGGCTCAAACGGCAGAGACGGTAGAGACGGTAAACCGTGTTGCCCTTGGGAGGCAACCCGTGAAATGTAATTGTAAATTGTACATACAAAAATTATAAATTTAAAAAATTAAAAAAGGAAATAATGATGTGATTATTTAAAAGTTGAAAATTTTAAAAAAACAAAAAAAATAAAAATATTTTTGTTTCTCCAAACTTTGGAATTTTCTAGATTTCGTGTGGTAAGATGTTTTACGGGTTGAATGGAGGAAAAATGCAAAGGAATGCAAGGAGAAAAACGAGGTAAGAATTTTTTTTTTAAGTGGAAAGCGGTGAGCTGCTTGCGATGGCTCCGTGTCAGGAGGAGGGCCTCCGCGTTACCCTCAGTGACACGTTGTAGGCAAAAATGCGGAATTTTAAATTCAGAATGCTGTAGATGGCTCCGTGTCACGGAGGGCATGCTCCGCGTTACCCTCAGTGACACGTTGAAGTGTAAACAAGCGTCGGGTCACAGGAGTCCCTTAGGGCGACCGCGCGAATTTTCCACTTTTAAACCCCAAATTCCCCTCATTTTTCCCATTTTTTCTACCCTCATGTAATGCCCCAAAAATCCCTCCCCTCAACGGGTCACTGGCATAAGTGAAATTTATCAACTTTTCTTCGTTCTAATCGAATTGGGTATGTTCTTTGAACTCAACTTCAGTACAGCTAAAATTTTGATTTCTAGCATAAACCAGGAGAATCCATGCCCTTGATATAAAAATTAGCTTAAATACATTTTGGGTTGTTGTTAATGTTTGTTCGTATT
Organism: Datura stramonium; assembly: GCA_018107945.1. Lineage (NCBI taxonomy): Eukaryota > Viridiplantae > Streptophyta > Magnoliopsida > Solanales > Solanaceae > Datura > Datura stramonium. The sequence continues at coordinate 27,460 of JACEIK010006554.1, forward strand.
ATCGTTGTGATCGTATGAACTCGTTAATTACAAGCTTAAATGAATTTTGTGCTAAATTGTAGTTAGGGTTGGGTTGTGGTGACAAATTGAATTGAGGAGGAATTGTTGAAAATTTTGGGTTGTGCATGTTGGAGGTGAATTGTCGTGTTAAGCCTATGAAACGATGAAATTATCGGGGTGCAAATTGGGTGAAATTCCATGAGCTCATCGAATTACATGAAATTTGGGAAATTGCTTAGTTGAAGTTTGTGGAATATTCTTATTTTTTTTTTGTTTTCTTTTAGCTGAATGCCATGTAATGAAATGACTATCGATAGTATGTTGGAATTGGCTGTACGATGAGTAGTACATAGAGTTATAACGCATCGAATTTTAAGAAGGCACGGCGATTATGTTTATGTTTTTTTCTTTTGTTAGTTGTTCTAGATTTTGTATCTTCTTGTAAACTAGAATAAATGTGTTCTTGCCAAAGTGCATAATGTGAGCTAAAGACTAAGTGTGGGGTGGCCGAGCCAAAACCCAACCTTAGTCAAGCTAGTTTAAATGCGACTAACATTATTCGCATCTTTGTTTTTCTTTGGCCAGAGACAATGTCTGTGAGGCGAGGACAAAGGAAAGGGCGCATCAACATCGAGCGCTAGGAAGAAGAGATTGGGCGGGAGCGGCGGTCAGCGGCACGCGGTTCCACGCGGCGAGCGCCGCCAATATGAAACACGATGGGTAGGCGAAGGGGAAGAAGTGGTACACCAAACACAAAGAAAACAAATAGCTACAGGAACATATTGCACGGGGAACCATTAGCGCAAAGTTCCCGGATGGTGCAAGGATTGATGCTGGCGGGCTGCGTTTCATTTCGGCGAGCCCAAGAATTGCAACTGCATAATCCGAGAATTTTCATGTTGGAACTTGACACTAAGGAGTCACACCATCAAGATAAGGGTGTGTCGTCACATTGGAGCCTCACCACCTTGATGCCATTCTAGGGCGCAAAAATACGGGTAGCCCACGTACTTTCAGAGCAGTGAGAACATCACTCCACCTTATGCGGATATCGAGACGCACATTGTAATAAGGCTCGGTCTCTGACACGTTGGAGCCGAGCTGGGAGAGGGGCTACCTCGGACCTTACTATGCACGGATGAGAACGGGAAGCGAGTCGCTTAAGATCGTTGCTCTACATTTGATTAGGGGTGCACATGACGGTGTGACCGGGATCGTGTATGCTGGTATACGCCACGTGAAAGGGCTGGAGATCAATGTCGGGGGCGGTGATCATATCCGCCATGAAGAGGCCCGGTGCATCAAGGGCACGAGTACTGCAGTTCGGCGGGCTGCGACGACGTTCTGAGGCCTTGAGTCGAGAGGGGAGACCTAGACTACATCCCGCGAGATGGAGCGGAGTGCCATTGATGTTACAAAAACTAAGGCACCGAGCACCACTCACGGGCTTTTGTTCTCACATTGGCCGGCGACATGCTCGGGGCGATGCCATGTCCGCATGTTTGGGATGCGGTGCTCGGCTACACATAGGCGGGAGACCGGCAACGGAGGACGGGTTTGCCAGCGTTTCGACTTAGATTACCCATTAGGCGAAGCGCGGGGCACTATGTCGGGTAGGCCCGGCTTTTGTGGAGCCTATAGATGATGATGTCCCCACGGACGAGGAGACACATCAGCGAGGTCAGCGTTGAGTGGAGGAGGATGGCAGTGGAGACTCAGATATAGGGGATGAGGCGACGGCTTTGATGAGAAGTGGGGGAGATACTTTGGCGATCGGGGAGTTTCACGAACCACCTTTCTATTTGTAATTGTATAAACACTGGGGACGGTGTTCGATTTTAAGTGTGGGGTGGGAGTAGTTAGGTCTTGGTACTCCTTTTGTATATCATAGCATGTTCTGTCTTGTTGTCGATGTTTGTTTTAATTTGACTACATTTTTATGTGTTCGTGTTGTAAATATTGTTGTTGCGAAATTGTTGTTGTGTCTTTGTGAAATGTTTGTTGCTTGAGTATGTAAATAGTCTTCGAAATCATCGACATTTTTTAAAAAATTTTCGAATTATTTTTCTTTTGGTTTCTCGGAGTTTGTTTCGGTTCTTTCTTAGAAGAAGTCCCATTGAGCAGAAGTCGTAAATAGTGACCCTTCTCTATGATGGATGGATGATCTTAAGGGAAAGGTAGTCGATAGGAATAGATTATATTTTGTTTTATTAAAACTAAAATAAAAAGTTAACTTAATTAATTTTTTATTATATTAGATTTTTTTACTTTGTTTATTTTTGTTTTGTTTTTGATTTTATAATTTTATATCATAATAATTATATGGCAAAGATGATTCGCCAAGCATGCAATTTTTGGTACATGTAGGAAACACTTATGCCATAGAATTCGATTCGGTGTGATTGAGCTTAATGTTGAATTCTTGTGATTAGTGATTAAAGAATGTGAAGTCATCTTGAGTTGAGCATGTGCATGAGTGTATAGTGAGAATTGGTTATTCCATGCTTTGTTATCGATTGTCTAGAACTTGCACAGCCGTGTGCAGAAGCGAAATGAAGGAAGTGTAGTGTAGGAAAGGATGTAGGCGTTTTTTTGTCAACCAAAAGTTTTCTTGCTTTCCTTTTTCATATCTACCTTGAAGATTAAACCTAGTCAGCCCGTTGAGCCCTTAGCCTTGTGAAATTGCTGCACCTAGTTTTCTTTTTGTCGAGGTGTGAACCCAAGTGAACCCCTTCTTTGCATAGTCCTTAAACCAAATCCTAAGCTCTTAAGCGCTCAAGAAAATGTACAATTTTCCCATGGTGTCAAGGAGTGAAGTGATAAGAAGAAAAGAGAAGTGATGAAAAAGAAAAGAGAGAAAGAAAAAAAAAAGAGTCGAGGGTGAAATGGCAGTTGAAGTCAAGGAAGTTGTTTAACTCAATTTTCTCTTGGATTGATGCAGTTGTGTTAAGAGATGGGTGAAGTATGAAGATACAAGCTCCAAGAAGAGGAGGAAGGAAGAAAATATTTACGAGAATTTGATGGGATGTATTAAAAAGCGGTTAAGGAAGCTAGTTACTATTATTCGTTAGCCCGGTATACTAGTTGGTAGCTTACACATTACAACCCGTTAAGTCCTCGTGATCTTACATCCCGCATCCTTGTATTAGTGGAGTAATACACTAGAGGCAATATAGGTCATGACACAGGCATGTGAATTCGGTTGGGAGTGAGCGAAATTGTGTGTATATATACTGGCGTGAACTTCCTTAGAAGTTATATGATTAAGCACTGAATCTTCTCTTATTGTTGTGAGGCACATGTTTGATGATAAAACAAATTAGAGTGTTGGAGTTCTTGGTCGGCTAATAGCCATGAGTTTGCGATATCGAGTCGATTCTTGTGCTAGAGTCCTTGATTTATTAAGTGTGGTTGTAATGTGATACTATGCATGTTTTCTTGATGATTTGTTTGAACATAATCGGGTATAGCAAGTAGTTCGGATTGTCGCTTTGATAGCCATAATGGGATATCACTTTCATGAGGTGTATAAGTATTGTTGAGGACGAACAAGATTTTGAGTGTAGGTAGGTGATAAGGGCATATTTATATGCCAAATCGATCTCGAATGTATAACTTTTTGCCTTGTTGTCCAATAATGTGTACATTCTCATGTAAATTATGCGGAAGTGTGATTTTATACTATCCCATGATTAGCGTTGTTTTAGGGAAAAACATGCTTTCGATGAAAAAATGACATGTTGGGAAATCGAAGATGAACTCGGGAGCAGAGCAAGGGCGGTTGGTGAACGGGATCTAGACTCCGCCGATGGGCCGTGTTGCCATCGCGGATGCACTCCCTGCAGGATGGAAAATTCCAATAAATTCCGGTGAGGGTCCGGTCGGGCCGTGCCACGTTGGGATTAAATTCTCCGGACTTTGCATTTCCGGAGGGTCGCGGTAGTGGCACGTTGGCTAGGCTCACGATGCATGCGGAGTGCCACGTTGGGCCATTGCACAGGCGGACAGCAATTTCCGGAGAGGCTTCCGCATTTGCACACACCCGTGTCAGGAGCGGTGCTCATGATGCACTCATTGACATGTTGCTGTTATTCGGGAAAATTTATCCCTAGATAAATAGAACCTTAGGTGCATTTTTAATTATTCGACTTGGTGGAGCTTGGCATTAGGTACGGGCGGTTGAGGACGAAATTCTTAGGGTTTCTCTATCCCTTTCTTCTTCCTTTCAATTGTTTGCATGATTTCCATTCATTTAACGATGTTCAATCCACAAATGGTGGCTAATTCTCTTTCTTCTTTGAGGTTATGAACTATTGTTGAAATGTAATTATTGAATTCTTTGGTTTTTAATTTTCTCTTTTCTTCCATGGTTGTTCTATTTAATTCTTGTTCTTACTACGTTAATATCGGGCCAATGTTAATGTAAATCCAAAATCAGGTTTCACCCAGGAGAATAAGAAATTGGAAAGTTGTGAATTAATAGGATATATGATCTTTTCTTGGTTTGGGAAAATTGGGAATTGTTTACGCGGGATAGAAATATACGTCGTATTAGTCATGTGTGGAATAGGTTTTGTATAGCTAGAACTTGATTCCTTCTTATCACGAAAATGTAGGTGGAAGGTTCATGATTCTTAGGGTTGGGTTAAATACGAGGATTTTAATCCATAGGCTTTAGTTCCGACTAGCGGCTAGGAGGAAAGATAAACCATGTATATTGATAGTTCGTTTCTGTTCTTTGTAACCTCGGCATGCTCTCATTCATAGTTAAGACTCAATTGTATAGATAGCTTAGTTTAGTATAAATATATATATTCCAAAACAAACAACTTTTCTTTACCTTTGTTGTCTTCCTTTGTTGTAGTTGTAGTAAATTAACACACCTAAGGTTTCACCTAGTATTCCTATTCATGGGTTCGGCATTAGGTTCTTAAAAGAGCCTTGTGTGCCCCATCGGCAGGTACACTTGCGGGCTCATCGAGATACGAGCAAGGTCCTCAGGACTCGAAGCTTGATTATTTATATTGGAGGCTATGGCCCGGCCAGGAGACCCGGGAAATTTCATGAGAGGTGCTCCTAGTTGCGAGATGAAGTGGAGTGACTTATTTTTAGGTAGTTTTGACCGGTGAGGTATATAGATTGTTTGCTTGCTTGGCGCCATCCGGCTTATGGGGGTTGGTATTGGCTCTTGATTGCTACTTGTATATCTATTTATGTGCTATATACTAGTTAATAGACAAAAGGCCGTCGCGCGTCTACAGTGCGCTCACCTTTATCGGTACGAAAGTCGATTCGATTCATATCGCTTCTTGTGGTCGGTTATCTCCTGCTACACAGAATTTCTAGTTATGTTATCTATATTAAATTATATTCAGTTGTTTTCGGTTGCTTTGCATACTCGTGCCGGCGGTACTAGCCCATTAGGCGTGCATTACTGCGGTACTCATAGGCAGGAGCGTCCCTCGTGATTCCAATCGGCTATAGAGTCTTCCGCTCCTATCATCCAGAGCCTGATTTCCATAGGTGTAGCTCTTTCCTTTTGTTGTATAGTATGGGTAGGCTTGGGATTTTGTCAGATCATTTCTATCGATTACTCTTGCATAGAGGCTTGCGGGTGTATATGTATTTATCTCCCGTGGTCGATTGAGCCGGTCGTGTGAGCCGTGCCATTTTGTTATAGCTGTTTAGCATTTGTTTATGTTGGCTAAGGTATTGAGGCCCATAGTTTGGCATAGTAGTGGCGACCTTGCTGGTCACGTAGCCATTCGGTATTCTCTATATTAAGTTTGAATGACTAGACGGCATGGTGGCCTTGTCGGCCCATAGGTTCCTTGTTGTGAGTATGTTTCGGGTTAGGCTGTTATTACGAGCTGCAATTGGCTATAGGCCCGATCGGCCGGGCGGGTGTTTCGCCGTTATATAGCCCTTTACTTCTAGAAACCAAGTTAAGAGCTAGCCGAGGCACCGAATGTGCCAGGCTCACCGGTTACTTGATCCGGAGTCCTCTTAGGGCACGGAGTGTGATCATACCCCCCCAAGGCGGGCGTGACGGAGATCCTGTTGAGGAGACTGTAGTGCCGTTGGTGTCAGCAATTGCACCATATTACTGTTTAAAGCTCGAACCTCCCTCAGCTCGGGTTTGCGAATGCCAGATGTAACGTTGTTAGCATGTGGGATTTCCCCTTAGCGAACCGGCCTAGGCACTCATTTCTCGGGCACTAACACTTCCCTTACAAGTGGTGGATTACGTAGTTTGCTCGAGGATTGTATGAGCAACTTGAAACTTTCTCTCTGACTTCTCGCTGATGATGGAATTGTCTTTAGGCTCTAAGTATGAGTCCACCGGCTCCTTGTCTCTTGCCGGTGTTCAACAGAATTCAATATCGGCAAAAGATAGGCTAAGATCAAGTTGTCAGCACTAATATAGAAATAGTAAACTAACACTTAAGAAAACAATTTTACTTCATTGCCAATCCGTGGCAGTATCAAAAACTTGTTCGGTGTCTTTAGAGACTACACGCAAGTGCACGTGGTGAACAAATGACAAATAGCTCAAATAAGCCAAGTGCTCCCGTCCCAGTGGACCAAGGTAATAATCGGGCTCAAGTATCAATGAAATTGCTCTACTAAAAATACGGAGCAGAGTTTGAAGATTTTTGGGAGTTTGTTTCCTAATTTTTAATCTAAAACAAATGTACAATTTAAGTCTGAACTATAGTTATGAGCATGCGGGGCTAGCTTGAACATGCGGGAAGTAAATTATCGATACAATTGGTTAATCTTTCCTTGGTTGCTAGTCAAATTGTGCCTATGGTTAAAAACTCGTCATTTATTAACCAAATCATGAACATTACTACATTTACGTGATGATAAAAAGAAATTCATGTTCTAGCATACAAAACCAGTTAAAATCAGTGGTGAATAATACGACTTTCGGATATATTTCTATTACGAAGGCCAAATCAATTCTCAATTTTCCCAAACTAAGTAAAAGATCATATCCTATCAATTTACAACTTTCCAATTTCTTTCTCTTTCGAGATGAAACCGGACTTTTAGATATACATTAACATTGGCCACACATTAATGCATTAAGAACAAGAATTAATAGAACAACCATGGAAGAAAAGATGAAAAGCCAAAATGATCAATAATTACATTTCTACTACAATTTATTCTTAACCTCAGCAAGAAGTGAATTTAGCCACTCATTTGTGGATTAAACATCATCAAATGAGTGTAAATCATACAAACAATTGAAATAAAGGAAAGAGATGAGAAGAACCTAGGATTTTCGTCCTCAATTTTGCCTGTAACCCCGCGTCCTTGCTCACTTCAAATTAGAATAATTTAAAAATTAACCTAAATTATTGCTATTTATACTAGTGGGAATTTTCAATAACAAGCAACGTGTCACGGAGTGCATGCGAGCACGCATAGGACACGGCTAACGCGGACCACTACTGGGTCGGTCCTCGGTGAGTATGCCCAACGTGCCATGCAGCGAGGGCTTGGCCAACGTTCCGCGGCTCCAACGCGAACAACATAAAATTCCATGTTCCGAGGTAATTATGTCCAACGCGTGCCACGGAACGCGCGGACCTCCACCGGAACTTGGCTAATTTTAATTATTCGAGTGAGAATGCCTCCACGATAAGCCGGCGTGAAATGGCTCCATCGCGGAGCCCACCAATTGTTGCATTTCCTTGATCTTTCCCTTTGCTCGCTTCCGGAGTCCATTTCGATTTCTCATTCCCGATTTCTCCCAACATGCATCTTAGCTTCCTAAAATTACATTTTTCCTGCAAAACAACACTAATCATGTTGGTTAGTATAAATTCACATTTTAATTACAAATTACATGAGAATACACAAATATCGATGGATAAACAAGACGAAATGAAGCATTTGAGTATCACTTGGGCATATAATTCTGCTCAAGATCATCTACCAATTCGTGACAGCTGACAGAACAATTTTTCTTGCGAATTTATTAAGGGTATTTTTGTAAATTCTAAGCTTTTAAACCCTAAACTATATCGTTTTAAGCCCTGAAAGGAGTGTATTAGGAGATTCTAATCTATCCTAATTCATTCAACTCCCATGCATGCAATTTTAGAGTGTTCCATTGAAGGTCAAGCTTAGATATCCTCAAATTCTCCTCCAAATCTCTTGGGCTTTCAAAGTCAAGATAAGAATCATTTCATTCAGGTATATAGGGCTATAAATGAGAGTTTTCTTTCACTTTCATGTTCAAATTTATCCTCAAGTTAATGAATTCAAGTGTTGATTCAATTATATGATCCTATGGAATTTTATCCCAATTTCATGAAATTCTCTATGTTTTATGTATGGATCAACTCCCTTCATATTTAAAATCATATTTTAAGATCTATGCGCAGATTGTATACTTATTTTTTATTATTAATTTATGATTTCAAATTTTAGAAAATTATTCCCGATTATGCAAGTTTCATAAAACGTCAAGTTTATGTTTCTGTTATCATTGTGGTTCTCCTAAGCCCTACATTTATGATTTATGATTTAGGACATGATTTACTACAAGTACTCTTAATGAATTTATGAATCTCAAGTATGATGATTTCTCAAGCATGTATGTTCTTCATGATTTATGAGTTTATGATTTTGGCCAACTCAGGGGCCCGTCTTTCATGGCTAATCATGTATTTTACGTATGATCAAGCATTTCATGTTTCATGTGCATATTTTTGGAAGCCGTGTCTAGCATCGAATAGACCCAACATTCAGGTAAACTCCATGGTCTCAGAACTATGCGCCAATGTAGGTTTATATTCATGAACTCTAGGTCGATCCCTAATAGTGATATCACGTCATTTACGTACCTTGCTTGGCAAGCCCGAGACGGATCTGCCCACTTGAGCGAGATAGTAAGGGCATCATGTAAGCTCTATCATGATGGTGTCGGTTAAGACGAGTCATCCGATTGTTTCTTATGTTTTATGCATGATCATGATTACAATACTTTGGCTCAAGTTATGTTTTACAAGGTTTCTCTTATGATTATGATGATGACTAGTTTACGAATGGTTTTGAAAACCTTGAGACCTCATGTTTATGTTATGATTATCACTTCATGCTTGAAATGTCCTACTCTTATGAACTCTTATGTATTTTATTAGTCCATTTTTATTTATATTGCATACTCAGTATATTTAAAGTACTAATCCATACTCTATGTTGTGTCATTTCATGATATAGGTCCAAGAGATTAAACCTAACCACGCCATTAGTCCTGCTTTCGTATAAGTTTTGTTAGCTAGTATTGGTGAGCACTCATCTTTCAAGGACAATCAGTTTAGTTTGTTATTTTGTTATTTCAGTTACAAACTTTTGTCCAGGTAGTTGGGGATGTTGTCCCTACAACTCATCAGTTATGTTAGAAGCTTTTTAGACAATGTGTAGAAACTCGGCTTATTAGTGATGAATCAGTTTATGATTATTACGTGTGTAGACTTCCACTTATTCATGTTCAGTTTATCAGTTTTTGCTAATTTATATTCTTTAGCCGCTATGCTCATGTCATGGGTCAATTTGAAGCCATTCGTGGTTCTAGATCCCGTGTCTCAATCTGAGGTCTCAGCTCGTGTCATGACAAACTTGGTATCAGAGCAAAGGTTCAGTGTGTCTTAGGGTGTTTGAAAGATGAGTTAAGTAGAGTCTTTTCCATGGGTGTGAAGCGTGCCACACTAATGGGGTAGAGGCTACAAGACGTTTTAGGAAATTTCCCTTCTTTCATGATATCTCTCTATCCTTCTAACTCATGCTATACGCGTTTGCAGAATCATGCCTCCATGCCATATGAATAGAAGAAGGAACGAGAATAAAAATGGCCATGGGGATGGAAACGAGGATAAGTGGATATTGAATGAGGCTCATGGTTAACGATATTGTATCCACCTTGGTGCCACCAAGATGTACCATGACCTATGAGAAGTCTATTGGTGGAATGGCATGAAGAAGGACATGATGGAGTTTGTGACTAAGTGTCCAAGTTGTCAGTAAGTGAAAGTAGAGAATCAAGGACTAGGAGGTGTGCTAGAAGACATCAGTATCCCCACTTGGAAGTGGGAAGAGATCAATATGGATTTCATCACAGGGTTACCTCGCACACATCTACAGTATGACTCTATTTGGATGGTTGTAGATAGGTTGATTAAAGAAACCCATTTTTTACCACTTAAGACTACTGACTCAGTGGAGGATCATGCTAAATTATACATTCAGGAGTTAGTTTAGTTGCATGGAGTTCCCTTGTCTATCATTTCAGATAGAGGTACTCAATTCACCTCGCAGTTTTGGAGATTGTTTCATAAGGGACTTGACACTCTAGGTCAAGCTTAGCACAACTTTTTACCCACAGACGGATGGTCAGACTGAGCGGAATATTTAGAATCTCTAGGATATTTTAAGAGCATGTGTGATTGACTTCAAAGGTAGTTGGGATGATCATTTACCTCTTATCGAGTTTTCCTACAACAACAGCTACAACTCCAGCATTCAGATGGCTTCGTTTGCAGCTCTTTATGGGCGGAGATGTAGATCACCTATTGGTTGGTTTGAGGTAGGTGAGGCTATATTGATACGGCCAGATTTAGTTCATAAGGATATGGAGAAAGTTCAGCTTATAAGGGAAAGGCTGAAAATATCTCAAAGTCATCAAAAGTCCTATCCTGATGTGAGGAGGAGAGAATTCGAGTTTGAAGTTGGTGATTGGGTGTTTCTGAAGGTGTCTCCCATGAAGGGAGTGATGAGGTTTAGAAAGAATGGAATGCTTGGTCCCTAATATGTTGATCCCGATAGGATTGTGAGACGTGTTGGCAAGGTGGACTATGAGTTGGAGCTAACAACGAAGTTCGCTTCGGTATATCCAGTTTTTCATATATCATTGTTAAAGAAGTGCATTGGTGATCCAACTTTGATTGTCCTAGTGGAGAGCGTGGGTGTGAAGGATAAACTTAGCTAAAAGGATGTACCAGTTGAGATCCTTGATTATCAGGTTCGAAAGCTGAGAAACAAAGAAGTAGCTTCGGTGAAAGTCTTATGGAGGAATCAGCTTGTTGAAGGAGCTACGTGGGAAGCCGAAGCAGATATAATTGCTACATACCCTCATTTATTCCCTTCCGACTCAGTTCCAGCATGAGGTATGAGTTCCCTCCTTAGTACTCTATTCAGTTTCATGTTTAGTTCATGTCTCTCAGTTCCTTTCATGTTAGTACATGTATGTGTGATTCATGAATTCAATTCAGTCATGTATATCAGTCCGGAGTCAGTCACTACAACAGTTTTAGCTTAAGATGTTCAGTATTTGAGATTTCAGTTCCCCTTCACAGTTTTTCAGTATGTTTAGTCAGACGAATGTTTCCAAGGGAAAAATATTGTAATACTCTGAAGGTTCCTAATACTAGATGAGGATTGGAAATGAGCTCAGCAGAAAATCTATATATTTGCCTCTGTATGACTCAACCTACGAGTCGTAGGTTGGTAGTACGGGTCGTAGGAAGAATCGTGGACTAGGTTAGAGATTTTTGTTCCCCAGACCACGAGTCCCCACTATGAGTAGTAGTATGTGGGTACAACTCATGATCAAGAGTCATAACAAGTTTTCAGAGTTATCGAGTGATTGATGGTACGAGTGATGGTACGACTCGTAGGTTGTATTACGGATCATAGTAAGATTTGTGTAAATATGCAGAGGATTAGAGGTTTTGGACTTAGTCGGTACAGGATGATACCACGAGTCTTAAGAGGATTGTACAACTCGTGGTACGATTTGTGACAACTGACAGAATAGTTTTTCCTGAGAATTCATTAAGGGTATTTTCATAAATTCTAAGCTACTAAACCCTAAACTACATCATTGTAATCCCTGAAAGGAGTGTATTAGGGGATTTTAACTTATCCTAATTTATTCAACTCCCATGCATTCAAGTTTAGAGTGTTCTATTAAAGATCAACCTTAGAAATCCTCCAGTTCTCCTCCAAATCTCTTGAGCTTTCAAAGTCAAGATAAAAATCAGTTTACCAGGTATGTAGGCTATGAATGAGAATTTCCTTTTACTCTCATGTTCAAATTTCTCCTCAATTTCATGAATTCAAGTGTTAATTCAAGTGTATGATCCTATGGGGTGTTATCCCAATTTCATGAAATTCTCTATGATTGATGTATGGGTCAACTCCCTTCATGTTTCAAATCATATTTTAATATATATGCATAGATTGTATACTTATTTCCGGTTATTAATTTATGATTTCAAATTTTAGAAAATTATGCCCGATTATGCAAGTTTCATGAAAAGTCAAGCTTATAATTCTATTATGGTTGTGGTTCTCCTAAGCCCTAAATATATGATTTATAATTTATGACATGATTTACTACAAGTACTCTTCATGAATTTATAAATTTCAAGTATGATGATTTCTCAAGCATGTATGTTCTTCATGATTTATGAGTTTATGATTTTGGCTGACTCACGGGCCCTTCTTTTATGGCTAATCATGTATTTCAAGTATGATTAGGTATGTCATGTTTCAACTAGCCATGAACTTCATGTATGATTTCACGATTATTATATGACCCTTCATGTGCATGTTTTTGGGAGCCATGTCTAGCACTGAGTAGGCCCGGCGTTCAGGTAAACTCCATGGTCTCAGAACTAAGTGCTAATGTAGGTTTATATTCATGGACTCTAGGTGAGTCCCTATTAGTGATATCATGCCATTTATGTCCCTTGCCTAGCAAGCCCGGGACGGCTCTGCCCACTTGAGAAAGATAGTTGGGGAATCGTGTAAGCTCTATCATGATGGTGTCGATTAAGATGACTCCTCCCATTATTCTTTATATTTTATGCATGATCATGATTACGATACTTTGGTTAAAGTTATGTTTTACAAGGTTTCTCTTATGATTGTGATTAATGACTAGTTTATGAATGGTTTCAAAACCTTTACCCCTCATGTTTATGTTATGATTATCACTTCATGTATGAAATGTCCTACTCCTATGAACTCTTATGCATTTTATCAGTCCATTTTTATTTAACTTGCATACTCAGTATATTCAAAGTACTGATGATGAGATGTGAGTTACCGCACTTTTGATGGTTAAAATTGAAAAATAAGCTTGAACTTAGGTGTGTTTATATGGATATGAGGCACTTTTACTTTGTTCACGGGGAAAATAGATGTTTGAGCTGAATTGTGCAAAAGATGGAGAAAAATTATGGAAAAGTGGCTAAGTACGGACCTCAGTATGAAATATACCATCCTGGTACGAACTATACTAAGAGTCGTGGAAATGTCCAGGCCAAGAATGTAATGCAAAGGTGACTTACGGCTCATGGTATGAGCCGTACCATCCTGGTACGAGCCGTAACATAACAGTCGTAGAAAATTCACTAAGGTTTGCACAGGCCAAGTATCCTAGTATGGGTAGCAATCATGAATCATAAGATCTACCTAATACCCATACCAAGGAACCATGGAGAAGTCCAGAATAAGAAAAGACTAGCAGGTCTCAAGGTATGAGAAGGAGTCATGGGTCGTTGAACTGAGGTACGAGTCATACCAATCCATTCGTGTAAGTTAACAAAGAGTTCTAGAAAGTGCAAGTCTCAAGCCACGGGAAGATTATATGACTCGTAGGTTCATTGTGCCGGTCGTACCATTTCACAACACTTAGCTAGGTTCAGCTGATGCCAGCCAATGTATGAGTCAAGGTACAATCCGTACAATCCTATTACGAGTCCTAGGTGAAGGGGCGACAATTTTTGGTAGTTTCCCTGTTTACTTAGGAGAAGGTTGCAAATATTTGTATGAATACTTTTTAGGTTATTTTCAGTAAAGAGAGCCACATATTGAAGTTTTCTTACACAAAATACATTGAAAGAAAAGTTGTTGCTAACTTTTAATTCAAGTCTTGGAGATTTTCTTGTTTAGATTTCTTCCTTGTTCTTGAATTATTCATCATCATTTCTTGCAATAAGCAAGCAGGTTTTTTTTCAATCATCCTTGTAAGTATTAACTTATGTGTTTGTCTATGAATGTTTATTATTTTCTAACAATCATTAGAAGCTTAAGCCTCCACAACTAGAGTTATGGGAACCATGGTGAATTAACAAATTAGGGTCACACAAAGTGATTCCAAACCAATGCTAAACGCGTGTATTGTATTCTCTTCATCTTTAATATTTCTTAGCGGAGCGTAATATTAGGACTTGACCGAATTCTTTAATTTCTTGAACCTAGAGAAATAGAGATTAGGAAAAAGAGAATTACAACAAAGCCTTGATATTTATGGTTTATTGTATAACTAGAGTTGCAAATGCATGATAGTTAATTTGGAATAAATTTAATAATGGTTGAATTGAAATCGCTCATGAGACCTTACTCGGTAATTGAGTATATTCATCCAATAGGGAAAAACCACTCATTTTGATGAGCCCTAGTTATCAAGTTCTACAAGTAAGCATTGGAATAGATCACAAGTGTAAAATCCGAAGTAGTTATAAATCATGGGGAAAACTTTCCCTAGTTAATTGCATAATATTGATAAACAACAACCAATTCTCAACCTTGTCTTATAATTGCTTTTATAAAAACCCCCTTTTGGAGATAACATACTTAAAAGCTTAAATACTAGTGTTATTTTACATCCTGACCTTATTCTCTGTGGGATCGAACCCAATCTTTTCTGAATTCCTTATTGACAACGTCCGCTTCATACTTTATCAGAAGTGTAAGTTTGAGTGTTATCAAAAAGTGGCGCCATTGCTGAGGAATATGACTTAGGATTATAGTAATTGCTGTGTTTAACTTTTTTTTTTTCTCATTTATGTTTTCTTTTCATTTTTCATACCCACATGTTATCTCTTGGTGAATTCCAGGTACTCGACGGAGCGAAAACCCGTTGATTCCTCTTGTTCTTGAATAACAGTGAACACTACAGAGAATGGAGAACCCTAAGCAAAGAGAGGCCAAAATTGATGAAGAAGTTCGGCAAGCTACACTTTAGGAAGCCGAGAATGCTCGGGAGGAAGTCGTGATGTTGGTCTCCATGGAAGGGGCAATAGAGGACAGAGGTATGCTCCTCAATTCGATGATGAGGATAACTCAGATATTGATGAAGTCGGATCAACTGGAGCCATTATACCACCACCTTTGCCTGCTGGGCCAAAGTTTGATATCAGTAGCACCATCATATAACTATTGAATATGAAAAGGGTGTTTAGTGATTATGCAGCTAATTATGCTAACCTGCACTTGATGAACTTTATCGGAATATTCAATGCGTATAAGTTACCTGGTGTGAGCCAGGATGTGATCAGGCTAAGACTCTTTCTATTCTCTCTCTCTGGAGAGGCTACTTTATGGTTATCGGAGTTTCCCAACAACTCCATTACCAACTGGAGGGAGCTTAAACAAGCTTTCCTAGAAAGGTTCTTCCCACCCTCCAAGATGCTACAACTAAAGGACAAGATTTCTAACTTCCAACAATTAAAAATGGAGGCACTTCATGAAACTTGGTTGAGATTTAAGAAGAAGCTGACCAAGTGCATGAACCATAAAATTCCGGATGATAGTTTTTTGAAAATATTTTACAGGTCCTTGAATAACAACACAAAAGCTGTAGCAGATACAGTGGCAGGAGGAGTATTGATGAGTCATACGTGGGAGCAAGCTGCCATTATTCTTTATAGGGTGACCACGACGAATAGGGCCTAGCGCACCAGGGAAGTAGAAGCAGCTGCAGGTACGTATGTTGTTGGTATGTCTGCGGATCAACTCAAAAAGGAGGAGGAGCGTGATAAGGAACTAGCTCATATGCCAACATCATTAGACTTGCTCACGAAACATATTATGGGTGCTGGTACTAGAAAGGTAAACACAGTGGGAGGTTAGGGTCAGGAATTGGGGTAGGAGAATTCAGATATCGGGTAGAGGTAAACTTCTTAGACAATTAGGTGGCAGATTTTTGGGCCAACGCCTAAGGGTCTTGATAGGACATTTGGTGCTAAGGTTCTGGAAATCAAAGTCAAAACCAATACCAAGACAACTACAATCGCAATGGGTATAGGGACAGGAGTTGAGGTCATGAGCGAGAGGGAGAATGGACAAAGAACAATAGATATCTCAACGATCACACAGGTTTGTATATTCCTCCTAATGCACGTGAGGGTGAAAGTGGACCCTCAAGATTGGAGAACATGATAGCTGAGATGCTCAAGAAGGTAAAGTCTACCAATGATCAGCTAAGAGAGATCCCGTGGGATATATTGAGCATGAATCAGAAAGTTGAATTGCATGCCACAACGAGCATACAAATTGAGCAGCAGCTTGGATAGATGTTAACCTCTCTAAACCAAAGGCAGAAGGTAACACTTCCTAGAAACACAGTGCAGAACCTAAATAATGATAGTCAGTGTATGGCTGTGATGACTAGAAGGTGGAAGAATACAGTTGATCCCCCTCTGCCAGTTGTAGTTGAGATGGAAAGATGAAAGGAGATTGAGCTAGGTGAGGAAAATGAGGTTGCTGAGCATGAGCTCACAGGTGAAACCGAGTTGACAGAGACTCCAGTTGATGCAAAGGATTCTGAAGCTGATAAGGGTAAGAAGCAAGAGGCCACACAAATTTATAAGGTTATCCCTTTACCACCGCCACCATTCCCTAAAAAGATGAAGAAAAAGGTGAAAGAGGGCGAGTTCAAAAATTTCTCTCTATGCTTACACAATTATATATGAACATACCATTGATCGAGGCATTGGAGCAGATGCCTGGATATGCCAAGTTCATGAAGGACCTTGTGACCAAAAACAGGTCTGAGCTATGAACTGATAGGTAACTTGCACCATTGCAGTTTCATAGCTTCATGGTCCTTGCTCAAACAAAGGAGGAAGCAGGTGCCTTTACTATTCCATGTACAATTGGTGATTTTGAGTTTGCGAAGACACTTTATGACTTAAGAGCAAGAATCAACCTGATTCCATTAGTTGTATTGAAACAACTAGGATTGAGAACCCCTATACCGACGTCAACGTGGCATTGATGGCAGACCGCACAGTCAAAAAGCCAGTGGAGAGCCTGCGAACTCATGATGCACATATGTCGGAGTTGCGGGAGCGAGCTAGAGGAGTGAGGAGCTCCACCACTTCCCAGAGAGTGCCTGCAGGTGGTAATGACCCTTTGGGGGAACCACAATAAGCTAGAATAGAGACTGAGGTCGCGAAAGCAATTGCGAGTGATGCGGGGGTAACCAATCCACCAAAATGTAACATTGAGTACGCCGGCACCATTAGTGCCACTGATACAGCGGAGGTACCACCTCTGCAGGATGATAGGAGCACTTAGTGCGCCACAAGTATGTACCTTTTCCCTGGTTCCTACCTATTTTATGCTTCGGTGATGAAACATGTTTTTCAAAGGGAGGGTGTACTTGTATATTTGGGATTTTTGATTTGTCTAAGGGTTTTTCTTTCCGTGTTTCTTTTTCCTGGGGCATGCTATCTAGTAGAACCGACATGTTTAGGATATTTTTGTTATTCGTTTAATTAGAAGTAGGTTAGGAATTACTTTATAGCTAGTAAATTCACTATTTTGATATTTTGAAAAAAAATCGACCCTGTTCAAAAAAATTTTAATGTTACATGTGTAGTTAATCTTAATTGCATGACTTCTATGGATCTTTGTATGGCATTTATATCATTAGCATGTGTAGTTGTAGCCTAGACATGCATGAATTGGATGTAATACCCTGGAAATGCCTAAAACTAGATTCTGAAATTTGAAATAAGAAAAGTCGAAAAATCTGAGATTTGACTCAGAATGACTCGTGGTATGAGTCGTCTGAAGGAGTAACGACCTGTAGGAACCACCTTTGTTCAGACTCTGCAATAGGAGGCTCAGTAGTAATGAGTCGAGGGATGACCCATTGGGTGATGTAATGGGTCATGGGTTAAAGTTATTGTTTGTCTATGAGATACCAAGGTTGGATGGTATAAGTCATGGTATGACTCATTGTAAGGAGCCACGGGTCGTGGTAAGTGCTCGTGAGGAGGTGCAGTGAAAATTAGCATAGGGGTAATGGAAGGGTCCAACAACCCATAGTTGGGAGGTACGATTCGTTGGTTGACTCGTAGTGGGAGTTTCAGAAATTATACTTGTGGAGTCAGTGTTGACGACGAGAGGACACAATGGATCTTTGTGTCGAGTAACGACTCATTCTGTCGAGTCTTCATTCGCAAGACCTGAGAACTAAGGAAATTTTAGAAGGAAGAAACAGATGGTGACCAAGAGTCATGGGAATGAGGTACGACTCGTGGTATGAGTCGTGGTAACTGGAAGTGCCTATTTTCCAGATTTTTCATTAAGGGCATTTTCGTATTTTCTAAGATCCTAGATCCTAAACTACGTCATGTTAAGCTTAGTAAGGAGGGTTTTAAGGGTGATTAACCTATCCTAACCCATTCCCTCCCCATGCATGCAAACTAGAGGATTTCTAAGGGAAGATCAAGCCTAGAATTTTCTAATTTCTTCTCCAATTTATTTGGGCTTTCAAGGGAGAGCATAAGATCAGATTACCTAGGTATGTAGGATTGTGAATAAGAGTTACTCTTCACTCTCATGCCCCAATTTCTCTCTATGTTCATGAATTCAAGTAATAAAGTAATTTGATGATCTTATGGGGTTTTAAAGCTCAAGTTTATGGAATTATCTATGATTTGATTATGGGTCAATTCCCTTCATGTTCTAAATGTTGTTTTATGATCTATGGGCAGATTTTATATTTAAATTTGATTATTTATTTTATGGTTTCAAATCTCAATCAATATATGCCCAATTATACAAAGTTTCATGAAATGTCAAGATATGATTCTATTATGATTTTGATTTGTTCTAAGTCTAAATTATGATTTATGACTCATGTTATGATTTCTCTTCAAGTACCCTTCATGGATTTTTGAATATCAAGTATATAAATTTTTACAACTATGCATGGTCTTCATGATTTATGAATTTATGGCTCTTGGCCGACTCACGGGCGCTTATTCATGGCTAATCATGTATTTCAAGTATGATCAAGTATGTTATGATTTATTTGGCCATGAATTTCATGAATGATTTCACGATTACGATATGAGCCTCATGTGCATGTCTTTAGGAGCAATGTCTTGCACCAAGTAGAACCGGCATTCAGGTAAACCCCGTGGTCTTAGAACTATGTGCCAACATAGGTATATACATATATTATTGGATCCCCTGTGATATCACATCATGCACGTCCCTTTCCTAGCAAGCCTAGGAAGGCTCTGCCCACTTGAGCGAAAAGTTGGGGCATCATGTAGGCTTTATCATGATGGTGTCGGTTATGACGAGTTCTATCATTGTTCCTCATGATTTATGCATCATCATATTTATGTTACATTGGCTCAAGTTATGTTTTTATAAGGTATCTCTTATGACTATGATTACGACTAGATTATGAATGGTTTGAAAACCTTGAGCCCTCACGTTTATATTATGATATGTACTTCATGCTCATGCTGTCCTACTCTTATGTATTTTAACTGTCTGTTTTGCTTACCTTGAATACTCAGCACATTCCAAGTACTGACCGCATACTCTATGTTGTATTATTTCATGATACAGGTCCGAGGGATCAGTCTCAGCCGCATCATTAGTCTTGCTTTCCTCTCAGACATGTTTTAGCCAGTGTTGGTGAGTCCTCATCCTTCGAGGATATTCAGTTATCCATTTACATGTTATTTCAGTTACAGACTTTTGTCGAGCTATTTGGGGATGCTGTCCCATCAGTTTATCAGTTATGTTAGAGGCTTTTTAGACAATATGTAGAAAATTAGCTTGTCATTGTTGACTCTGTTCTAGTTTGATATGTATGCAGACTTCCTCTTAAGCATGTTTTATTATTTAAATTTCCACTTGTTTTATGTTCTTAACTACTATGTTCATTCCATGGGTCGACTAGGAACCTCTCGTGGTTCCTTGTCCCGTGTCTATATCCGGGCCTATGTTTGGGTGGTGACAAATTTTGTATCAGAGCATTAGATTTTGAAGTGTCCTAGGGGGTCTAAAAGCCACGTTAAGTAGATTCTTTTTCATGGGTGTGAAGTGAACCACACTTATGACGAAGAGGCTAAGAAACATTTTAGGAAACTTCCTTTCTTTCATGATCTATGTTTTGCGATGAAATGTCTCTCTATTCTTCTAACTCATTCTATACACATTTGCAGAACCATGCCTCCTTGCCAAGTTAATAGAAGAAGAAACGAAAATGGAAATGGCCATGAGAATGGCAACGGGGATGGGCACCAGCAGACCCCACCAGCCCCCGAGGATCATGTGCCGAGCAGGTTGCCCATGCAGAGTCTAGGGCAGCCATCCAGATGTTGGCATATGTACCCAGGCCAACCAGAAGGCGGTAGCGCATGTTCCCCAGAATGGGAATGCAGCAATGGCAAGAGTCGGGGACTTTCTTAGGATGAACCCTTCAGAGTTTCTCGGATCGAAGGTGGCGAGGATCCACACGAGTTTATTGATGAAATCAAGAAGATCACCTAGATTATGGGGGTGACAGCGGAGGAGTGTGCAGACCTAGCCTCTTATCAGTTTAAAGTTGTTGCACATATCTAGTTTAGACAGTGCAAGGATAGCAGAGTAGTTGCAGCGGGTTCCATTGGTTGGGATGAGTTCCTTACCGCATTCCTGGATCGGTTCTTACCTTGTGAGATGAGGGAGATCAAGGCAGTTGAGTTTGTGAACCTGAGGCAGAATAATATGATAATATAGGAGTATGCTTTAGAGTTCACCCATTTTTCCAAATATGCACAAGAGCTGGTGGCTGATCAGAGAGCTCGGGTGAGCAGGTTTGTGCATGGAGTAGCAGACTACCTGGTCAAGGATTTTAGGACCACTATGCTTCATCAATACATTGTTTTTCCTCGATTGGTTTTTTATTCCTAACAGATGGAAGTGCTGCATTTGAGAGAGACAGAGAGGCCAAGAGGGCCAGGACAGATAGTTAATAGCTGAACCTAGCAGTCGTAGAAAATTCTAGAAGGTTTACACAAGCCAAGTATCTTGGTACGGGTAGCAATCATGAATCGTAAGATCTACCTAAGACTCGTACGAAGGAACCATGGAGAAGTCCAAAAATAGAGAAGACTGGCAGGTCTCAAGGTACGAGAAGGAGTCACGGGTCGTTGAACTGAGGTATGAGTCATATTAAGCCATTCGTGAAAGTTAATATAGAGTGTTAGAAAGTGCAAGTTCAAGCTATGGGAAGATTGTATGACTCGTACGTTCATGGTATGAGTCATGCCAATTCACAACACTTTAGCCAGGTTCAGCAGATGCCAGTCAATGCATGAGTCAAGGTACGACCTGTACAATCCTGTTATGGGTTATAGTTGAAGGCTGCGCCAATTTTTTGTAGTTTCCCTATTTACTTACGAGAAGGTTCCAAATATTGGTATAAATACTTTTTAGATTATTTTTAGTAAAGAGAGCCACAAATTGAAGTTTTCTTTCACAAAACACATTGAGAGACAAGTTGTTATTAACTTTTCATTCAAGTCTTGAAGATTTTCTTATTTAGATTTCTTCTTGGTTCTTGAATTATTCAACAACAATTCTTGAAATAATCAAGCAGGTTTCTTTCAACCATTGTTGTAAGTATTAACTTATGTAGTTGTCTATGAATGCTTATTATTTTGTTATAATCATGAGAAGCTAAAACCTCCACAACTAGGATTGTGGGAACCATGGTGAATTAACAAACTAGGGTTGCACAAAGTGATTCTAAACCAATGCTAAATGGTTGTATTGTATTCTTTTCATCTTCAATGTTTCTTAACAAAGCGTAACGTTAGGACTTGACTGAATTCTTTACTTGCTTGAATCTAGAGAAGTAGAGATTAGGAAAAAGAGAATTACAACAAAGCCTTGATCTTTATGGGTTATTGTATAACTAGAGCTGCGAATGCATGATAGTTAATTTGGGATAAATTTGATAACGGTTGAATTGAAATCGCTCATGAGACCTTACTCGGTAATTGAGTATATTCATCCAATAGGGACAAACCACTTATTTTGATGAACCCTAGTTATCAAGTTCTACAAGTAAGCATTAGGATAGATCACAAGTTTAAAACCTGATGTAGTTATGAATCCATAGGAAACACTTGCCTTAGTTAATTGCATAATATTGATAAACAACAACAAATTCTCAACCTTGTCTTATAATTGCTGTTATAAAACCCCCTTTCTGGGGATAACATACTTAAAAGCTTAAATACTAGCGTTATTCTACATCCTAACCTTATTCTCTGTGGGATCAACCGCAACATTTGTTGGGTTCTTTATTGATAATGTCCACTCCATGCTTTATCAGGAGTGTGAGATTGAGTGTTATCAACTGACCGCAAACTCGATGTTGTATAAGTTCATGATACAGGTCCAAAAGATCAGGCCCAGCCACGCCATTAGTCTTGCTTCCATATTAGTCTTGTTAGCCAGTGTTGGTTAGTCCTTACCTTCTGAGGACAATTAGTTTATTTATTTATTTTGTTATTTTAGTTATAGACTTTTATCGAGAAAGATGGGAATGTTGTCCTATTTGCTCATTAGTTATGTTAGAGGCTTTTCAAATAATATGTAGAATCTCAGCTTTTCTGTAATGACTCGGTTTATGATTATTACGTGTGTAGACTTCCACCTATTCATGTTTCGTTTATAATTTTTTTCTAACATATATTTTTTAATTGCTACATTCATGCCATGAGTCGATTTATAGCCATTCGAGGTTCTAGATCTGTATCTCGATCTGGGGTCTCAGATCGGTCGTTACTATAAGTGATTACGATTTTATATTTTAAAATATAATTACATGTTGAATAAAATTATACTTATAATGCAAATTAATCTTATGTTTAAGGCTTTTGAAAATACAATTTAAAAGAAGGGCACCCCCGATGCACGAAGCATCCCGCGTTAATAGGGTTTGTAAAAGGATCGCATTCCAAAGAGTGTGATATAGATAGTCTATTAGGGATATAGTTGATATTCCCTAGATCCAATCTCACATATGATGATTTGAACATATTTTTTTGTAAATATTATTTGATATAATTATATGGCATCTAATATTCTTTTATCATACTTATTATCAAATTGTTTGATTAATATGATAAGGTCCTTGGTTAAGTTTTGAGACTTGACATCATGATGGAGAGCATGATAATGAGAGAGTCTCTTTTCTTATAACTTAATCTAAAATGATTCTTGATCGTAGGATTACTAACTAGGACATTAGTGATCCATTAAGATCAATATACATGTTATGGTCTTTATAAGATACAGATTAGTTGATCATGTAACGACCCGTATGTCGTTATGTGGGAGAACTGACCTAAAACACTTTAAATGAAGCTACACAACAGCTAGAAAAGTGTTGTGGAGTGAGCTAGTAAAAATTGAGGATTCTGGGGGAGCTACTTGTTCCAGGGACCGCTACGGTGGTAGGATTTATACTGTAGCGAGATTGTGGTGACGGTTGGAGTTCCGTCATACAGACCAAGGATTTAAGCATCGAATCCGCTATAGCGGTTCCCTGAGCACCATAGTGGATTTTCTGTAGCGGAAATATGGCCGTTGCAGTGGATAATAGAAATCAAAAAGTGGGTTTAAGTGAGATTTCTGGGGTTATACACTATTAATTTCAAAACATGAAAGATTAAGGTCTGAAGGCGATTCTTTCCCCCAGAACAGTTGAATTCCTCTCTCAAGGTATGTAGCTGTGGCACAACTAACTATGAGAGCCCATGACAAGGTGGAAGCATTTGATGTCTACAAAGCTATGAAGCTTCCTGCTATTTTTGAGGAGTTGTCGGCTATTACTGTTATTGACAAAGAGTCAGCACTTCAACTCATTAATTTAAAGGATCTCTTGGAAAGTGCATTGGTGGGACATGATCAATTTGGGGACGCCGCAACTCATAAAATGGTTTAAGCCTTGAATGCTTCCAACATGTTCTTTCGAAAGAAAGAGTTTGAATCTTTACATAGATCTTTGGAGCCTCCACCTAAGCCATCTATTGAGGAGGCCCCCAAACTGGAGTTGAAAGCATTGCCTCCACATATCAAGTATGCATTCTTAGGGAAGCTGATATTGGTTGAGTGGCTCATGTTCGAGGGGAGCATCCGGATGGGCATATGAGTGGGAGTGTGTACCAGCCAGTGCGGTACATAGACTTCTAGAGTTTCCTATAGGTCATGACTGAAAGGGAAGAAATAAGACCCTCTAGAATGTGTGTACACTAATATTGATGACAGAGTGTTTGATGGTGATATGACGGAGGTGTGTGCTCGATATGTCACCATTGATTCTATTGTATGATGTAATTGTAATCATGTGAAAGACTTGGAATGAGTAAGTGCTAAGTGGTTGAGTTGATTTTGTGATCTTGTAAATGAAACCTAAACGAGAAAGTGGAAAAGATTTAAAGTGTGATATGTTTAAACGATTATTGGTGTGGAGTTGTTGTTTCTTGCAATTAATTGCTTGAATTGTATGTGATGTTGAGTATTTGTGGACTAATGTCAAAAGAATTGTGGTATATATGAATGAATACTAGAATGTTTGAACTGCTGGAAACTGGTGAAATGATGAAGGTGCAGCTAAGTCGAGCTACTACTCAGGGCAAGTGACTGCTGCAGCGAAAGGCTCAATCCAGTGAATAGGCCGATTGTCACCTGTGCAGAACTATTATTCTTGAAATATTTACTGTGTTTATGTATGATATTTGGGACTAGTTTTATATTGTTGTTGCATTACTTATATGTTATTATATAAGGTCGGTCGATGACGCCTACCAGTACTGTATTTTATACTTACGCTACTCCTGTACTTTTCTGAATGCAAAATTCAAACCAGGAAGCTCCTCTCATCCCCACCTATAAGTAGCAATGATTAATCTTGAAAGGTGAGTGAGAGAAATGGCGGGCAGTCCCACTCCTCCGATGACGATGTCTCTCCTCTTGATATTTTAATTCTTTATTTTCTTAGACTTCTCATTCTTAGTTACACTTATACATTTGGTGCAATGACCTTCAGATCGTAGGGATTATCGTTTGTTTGGTTTTAGTTGGTTGTTACAGTTTTCATATATCTCATTTCGTTTCATTATGAAGTGTTATTTTTTTTGAATGATTAATGTCGGGGTAATTATTTAGATTCATTGGTTCACCCACCGAGGGGTTAGTGTGGGTTCCAATCACAACCATTTTAGTTGTGACAAAGTTGGAATCAGAGCCCTAGGTTCGTCAATCTCTTTTCACTAAGACAGGTCAAGTAGACTCTCACAGATCGGTGCGGAGATGTCTGTAACTTATTTTTGAGAGGCTGCAAGACTTTAAGAAAACTCATTCTTTCTTTCCTTTTGTGCAATTACTTGATTTCAATTAGTATCTGGGGATTCAAATTAGTATCTAACAACCCTTATTTCTCTCTCTCGCAGATGGTGAGAACACATGCGGATGCGAACAGAGACGCAACACCCGAGTCAACAGCAGGCCGTGGCAGAGGAAAGGGCCAAGGATGCGAGCGAAGTCCTACAGTAGCCAGAGGAGGGGCTCGTGCTCCTGCTCTAGTCCGGGAGAGGTCAGCATCTCCAGTACCTGCCGTAGTGCAGGAAAGGGTGGCTGTGGAAGTGGAAGTTCCCACGCAGGGAGAGGTTCCTGCCTCTCCAATATCCTTTGAGGTTTTGGCTCAAGTCCTTAATCTCCTAAATGGCCTCATGGGTAATGAGGCAGCGCTAGAAACTCCTTCATGGCATCAGTTAGGGATACAACATGCGACTGCAGTTGCTCCTCAAATTGATGACATGTCAGAGGCGGTCATGTTTCCGAGACTGGTGGTTGGGCCTATGATGATAGGGGAGGAGCATGACTTGTTTTGGAGGTTCACCAAGATGAATCCTCCTACTTTTTATGGTACTGTGGCAGAGGATGCCTATGAATTTATTATATATTATCATGAGAGGCTCCATAAAATGGGGGCGGTGGAGAGATACGATGTGGAGTTTGTCACCTTCCAACTGATAGGTGATGCAAAGCTCTGGTAGAGGGCTTTCGTGGAGTGCAGACCAGTAGGTTCACCACCATTGACTTGGACCCAGTTCTACTCCATGTTTCTAGAGAAATATGTACCACGTACCTTGAGACACAAGAGGCGGGATGAGTTCACCACCATCGAGGAGGGAAGCTCTTTTGTTGCAGCCTATGAGGCCCACTTCCATTCACTATCCAGGTATGCTATACCCTTACTACCCTCAAAGGAAGAGAGGACAGGTGATTTGTTAAATGTCTGAATGTGGGTCTCCAGCTATAAGCTCATCAGATGGTCTCCTTAGGTAAAACCTTTCAGGAGGTAGTGGAATATGCAAAGAACATAAAGGGGGTGAAATAGGAAGGGTATGTAAAGAATGCTGAGAAGAACGCTCGAAGGGTGGTTTCTTACAATGGCCCTGTTGAGGACTCTGACACTGTAGGATTTCTCTAGGTGTCCCATTTAGTTGGCTATGAAGGTGTCAACCAGAGGTCCATCAGGACATACTTCCTGACCAGCAGGTGCAGTCAGGGGCACTTAACTTGTTCGCTCAGACTTTGGGGCTCTTCCTATTCTTGGTGTTTTTGTTTAGAGGCTAGTGATCGAGAAGGTATTCCACGAGTGTGGGGAGTATGGCCACATTCGCAAATGGTGTCCCAGGATTGGTCAGGGTGGACAGATCATCCCATACCCAGCTCCTCAAGCTCTTACCCCTGCAAGAAGAGAAGGTTGTATTCAGCAGAGATTGTCCATAGCTCGGGTAAGGTAGTCAGTCAGCAGTTAGAGGTGGTGCTCAACCGAGGTGCTTAGGTTGGTAGGGGTGGCACCCAGTCAGGTAGAGGGGTGGCGCAGTGTAACCGAGGTGGTTCGCGGGCAGGTAATGAGACTCATTTTTATGCTTTTCCTGGTAGGCTCGAGGTAGAGGTTTCAGACGTAGTTATTACATGAACGATCTTCGTGTCTGACAAAATGATTATTGCGTTGTTAGATTTGGATTCTACATTTTCCTATGTGTCTGCATATTTTGCATTGGGATTGGATCTTGTTTATGCTGTGCTTGATACTCCTATCCATGTGTCTACTCCTGTTGGGGATTCTATGGTGGTGGATAGGGTTGTTCGGGATTGTATTTTTGATTTCATGGGGTTTGACACTCTGGTATACTTAGTGATCTTATACATGGTTGATTTTGATGTGATTTTGGGAATAAGCTTGTTGTCTCCTTGCCATCCCATTCTGGATTGCCATACTAAGATCATCACTATATCGGGCCTTGGGTCATCCAAGTTAGAGTGGAAAGGGAACTGTAACTCTGCTCCTAAGAAACTTAGTTCCTATATTCGTGCATGTAAGTTGATAGAGCGGAGTTGTTCAGTGTATCTAGTGAATATTCTGGATACTAGTTCCAAGGATCCTTCTATAGAGTCGGTCCTGGTAGTTTGTGAGTTTTTAGAGGTGTTCCCAGCTGATCTGCCCGGCATAACGCCAGAACGGAATGTTGATTTTTGCATATATGTAGAGATAGGGACCGACCCATTTCTACTCTGCCATACCGAATGGGCCCAGCTTGAGAGAACTCAAGCAACAATTGCAAGAGCTGCTTAATAAGGGGTTTATTAGGCCAAGTGTCTCTCCGTAGGGTGCCCCGATTTTGTTTGTGAAAAAGAAAGACGCTAGCATGCAGATGTACATTGATTACAGTTAGTTGAACAAGGTAACTATTCGAAACAAGTACCCTCTTCCTCGACTAGATGATTTGTTTGATCAGTTTTAGGGAGCAGCCATGTTATCAAAGATTGACTTAAGGTAGGGTTATCACCAGTTGAAGATTTGGGCTAAGGATATTCCCAAAACAGTCTTCTTGACCAGGTATAGGAATTACGAGTTTCTGTTCATGTCATTTGGACTCACTAATGCCCTAGCTGCATTTACGTGATTGATGAATGGTATATTCAAACCCTAGTTAGATTCTTTTGTTATTGTTTTTATTGATGATATCTTGGTGTACTCTAAGACCAAGAAGGAGCATGAGAATTATCTGAGGATCGTTTTAGGTTTGCTGAAGGAGAAGTAGTTGTATGCCAAATTCACTAAGTATGAGTTTTGGTTGGACTTGGTGTCTTTTTTGGGGCATGTGGTCTCCAAGGAGGGAATCAAAATGGACCTACAGAAGGTGGTGGCGGTTAAAAACTGGGCTAGGCCACCTACTTGGGCAGGGATTCGGATTTTTGTGGGGCTGGCCAGCTACTATCGCCAGTTTGTGAAAGGGTTTGCATCCACTGCCTCTGTATTGTCCAGGTTGACTCAAAAGGTTGTTCCTTTTTAGTGGTCGGAGGAATGTGAAGTGAGTTTCCAGAAGCTCAAGACTCTGTTAACCACAACACCTATCATGGGATTACTAGTGGAAGGAAAACACTTTATTGTATATTGTGATGCCTCACAGTCTGGTTGGGTGTTGCGTTAATGCAAGAAGGGAAAGTCATTGCTTATGCCTCAAGGCAGCTAAAGGTGAAAGAGAAAAATTATCCTACGTATGACCTGGAGCTAGCAATGGTGGTGTTCTCCCTAAAAATCTAGAGGAACTACCTATACGGGGCTCATTGCGAGGTGTTCACAGATCATCATAGCCTACAATATGTGTTTTTCCAGAAGGATATCAATTTAAGGCTGTTACACCCCGTAAGTTTTTAACGTTTAGTCGGCCTATTCGTATATTGGTTGAGAGTTTTAGAGTACCATACATACGAGAAAAGGGCCCGAGGAAAGGCTGAACGAGTACCAAGTCGAGATTTCGCGGGAGAAGGCCGAACCAAGCTGACCAGAGGGGAAAAGTGGCATGGAGCTGCTCCTCCGCGTTAGCCAACATGGCATGGAGCAGAATCAGCGTGTTGGGCAGCGTTCCACGTTGCCTTGTCTGCTGCCTCAAGTATATAAGGGTCTCACACTTAGAAATGAGATCATAATTCATATGTCTGCTGCCTCAAGTATATAAGGGTCTCTACACTTAGAAATGAGATCATAAATCATATAATCACGCACTAAAAGAGAGGTGAGAACGAAGGAAACATTTAATTTTCATCCGATTACGATGCTAAACGCCGTCCAAATCAAAATTAACTTCAGGTATTGAAGTATAAGGCTGCAGGGAGAATTTCTATGGAGTTAGTTTCGTGAAGTCTGCCCGGCAAATCGTCGTCCCGTCGAGCCAAAGTTGTTGGAATTGCTCCAAACTAGTGTCAATATGATCCTGTGCTTAAAGTAAGCATTTCTTCCTTCTAGAATTTTGAGAAATAAAGAGGTTTCGATCGTGTTCCGTTAAGTTGGAATATAGTTAATATTTATATATAAAGTTTTCCTTTTTGCCGAATTTAGTGTTAAACTAGTCCTATCTTTCCAAAGAACACGATTTCAAATAAAGAGCCATCAATACTAATTGAAACCTATCAGTTAATCAAAACCATCAATCGAGGTGTATGTTAAGGTATTTTCTTGGCAAGTTAGTTTCTTAGTATTGTAATACTGTTTGAATCCCAGTAAAGCATGTCAGAGTATGGCATGGCCTAGACCTACCACTCCGACCGAAGTCCGCAGAATGGGATTAGCAGGGTACTATAGAAGATTTGTTAAAGGATTGTCCACCATAGAGGCATTCTGACTAAGCTGATTTGAAAGCAGTAAAGTTTAGTGGACAGAGGCATGGACAGAGTTTCCAAGAATTGAAAGATGTATTAACCTCCGTCCAATGTTAGCATTACCTAAGGTACAAATAGTTATTCAGTGTATTGCAGACACATCAGGTATTGCTGATGTGTGGTTGATGCAGCACGGTAAAGTGATTGTGTATGCTTCCAGACAGCTGTGAAGAAACAGGAAAAGAATTATCCTACCCATGACCTAGAGTTAGCCGTAGTGGTCCACGCCTTAAAGATATTGAGACATTACTCAGATGGCATTCACATGGACATTTTCACTAACCATAAGAGCCTACAGTATATCTCTTCACTCAGAGGAGTTGAATTTGCGGCAGCATCGCTGGTTAGAGTTGTTGAAAGATTATGACGTGAATATTACTTATCATCCTAGAAAGCCAATGGCAGCGTATGCTCTCACCGCAAATCTATGGGTGTTTGTGTACTTGCAGCCCGAGAGGGAAGGTCAGGGAAATACATCAATTAGCCATTTTAGCCGCCCAGGTATAGAAATGTGAGACAACCGAGCGGTAATTCTCGGTAACACCGTGTCGTCATTAGTTGTGGAGGTAAAAGAACGGAAATATGAAAATCCCGACTCGGTCCAAATTAAGGACAATTCAACAAAGGAAAGCGCCAGACATTCAGGTAATCCGAGGATGAAGTGCTGCGTATGTGAGGGCCGCCTTTGTGTTCTAGATATTTCAGTGGCTTCGCCACCAGATTATGAGTGGGAGGTACACATGCCCACTATTCTCTCCACTCAAAGCGCGACAAAAAATGTACCACGATATCAAGGAGATCTACTCGGTGGCCGTGTATGAAGAGGGAAATAGCACTTGTAACCCAAAGGTCCTAACCGCGGAACAAGTCAAAGCAGAACACCAGAAACCAAGCACATTGACTCGTGACATAGTTGTGCCTCTCTCGAAATGGGAAGCCGTGAACATGCTTTGTGGCGTGATTACCTCGTACTGCATAGATACGATTCCATTTGGGTATTGAAGGACAGACCGATGAAATCAATCACTTCCTGCCAGTGAAAGCTACTTTATCAAGATTACGCTTGACTGTATATCAGAGAAATAGTTAGGATTACACGGTGTTCCAAAGATTTCCATTATCTCCGGCGAGGAGCACAATTTATGCCTAGATTTTGGTAGTCATTTTAGAGTGTTTGGGAACGCATTAATTTGAACACAACATTCCACCTCAGAAAAATGATAGGCGGAACGCACCATTCAGACGCTCGGGGATATGCTACGGGGCGTGTGTGCTAGATTATGGAGGTAGCCGACGAGCATTTATCGCTAATCGAGTTTGCTTATAACAATAGTTAACACTCAACTATCTAGATGGCGCCCTTTGAGGCTTGTATGGGCGAAATGCAGACTGCCAGCTGGCTGGTTTGAAGTGAGAGTCAGCGCTGATTGGGCCAAATATTATTCATCAGTCGAGGAGAAGGTAAAGCTTATCGTAGAATGCCTAATGACCGCACAAAGCCGCCTGGAATCATATGTCGATGTGCGGCGCAGTAGGACTGGAGTTTGATGTGGAATGCATCGGGTATTTCCGAGTATCTCCAATGAAAGGGTGATGAGATTCGGCAAGAAAGGAAAGCTCAGTCCGAGATTCAAGTAATATCTCTACTCGATTCGTCAAGAATAGGCCAAGTGGGCATACGAAATTGAACTTGCCCCTAGAATTAGAGTCCTGCTCATCCAAGCCTACGCATCTACGCTAAGGAAGGCATGGAGACTCCTACAGAGTTGTCCCAGTTTAGATGTCCAGGTTACAAAAGAGTTGAAGCTTATGAAGAGGTTCCAAGAGCCATACTAGACAGCGCATTCGCAGGTTGAGAACTAAAGATATTGCTTCTGTCAAAGTATTATGGCGTAACAGAACCGAGATAGGAGATGACTTGGGAAGCAGAGGAAGATAGAAAAGCCGATATCCTCAATCGGTCTGCACTTAATCACCTAAAGGTACGTTAGTATTCTTGTTCCTTATGAATTGCCTTATATTATGTGTAAATAAATGAAATAGCTGGCTTATGTAATGAATACTAGTGTTGTGTGAGTACCTGTATTGACTTTTCTCGTATTTTGTGATTTTTCTAGATAGTCCATATTATGTGAGACTCGCCGAAATTTTCTAAACTAAGTCAAATAAGTTGAAATTTTTGTAAGTAGAAGTTTACATTCGAGGACGAATGTTCTTTAAGGGGGAGGATGTTACACCGTAAATTCTTGACATGTAGATGGCTCATTCGCATGTTGGTTAAGAGTTTTAGAATGCCATATGCGCGAGAAAAGTGGCCCGGGGAGAGACTGACAAGCGCCAAGTCGGCGCGTCGCAAGGCAAATGCGCTTATAAACTACATTCGACAAATGCGACTTAAAAGGTCCCAAGAATAAAAGGATTCTTAATTTCGGTTTTTAATCATTTACTTCCTCTAAATTTCCAGAAACAAATGTAAAACAAATAGGGCACGAGGAGATTCAACAAAATTCATTCATTTACACTATTAAACGCGGTCCAAATTTGAATTAATCTTGGGTAGTGAAGTATTAAGCTGCCGAGCATTCTACGGAGTTAGTTTCGTGAAATCTGGCCAGAGAATCGTCGTCCTACGAGCTAAGGTAAGTGGAATTGCTCCAAATTAGTGTCAATATACTCCTAGAACTAAAGTAAGCATTTCTCCCTGTTCCGACTTCTGGGAAATAGCGAGTTTTCAACTGTATTTAGATAAGTTAATTTGGGATATATATATAAATTAAAAGTGATATTTTCTTTTGTAAATATTGAATGTATTTAGTTCTAATTTGATATATATATGGATGCAGCTTGGGGAGAAATATGTAAATACTAACCGAGCTACGTCGGGCTAGGTTGGGAAATCAGAAGGAAGGTATGTAAAGCCAGTTCCTTCTGACAAGTTAGTAATCCAGTATAGAAAATAGCGTGAACTATAGAAGAAAGAACCTAGAAGTCGAGAATTGAGTTCAAGATGAACTAAAGAAGCATGTTTTATAATATTATGTTATATTCAAATAATAAAGATAGTAGAACAATATCAGACAGTCAGCTAATATTTCAGATATAGTATAGCTCAGTATGAGAACTGCTTAATGCATAAAAGAGTATCAGAGTCGTATATCGAAACATGGATAGTATATTTAGATTGAACATGCTTGTCAGATGTGATTATTGTTTGTTGAGTCTTGTTTATGTTATGAGGGCACCCTTGAGCGTCCTCACCGCCCCTGGGTTGGTAACTGTGTCAACTAGGGTGGGCAAAACTGAAAGGAAAATGAACCGAACCGACCAAATTGGCCTTTCGCTCGCTCTTCGGCTCTTCGCCTCTGGCTGGGTTTTTTTTATAGCATAATTCGGTTTTTGGTTTTTTTTCGGTTACGGTTCACCTGTTTCGTTAAACCGAATAACCAAAATTATATTTAAATTATTTTATTTTATTTTTTATAATAAATAATTAAATTAATTAAAATTTAAAAACCTATTACCTAACGTCCTAACCTAACCTAACTAAGCCTAACCCTAAAGTCTAAACAACAAGTTTCCACTGCAATGCATAATTACACTACACACTTGAGAGAGCGAGAGAGACAGAGAGTCGACGGCGCCCACCCCTACAGCCTAAACAGACTACACCTTGCACTCGCCGCCGCCGGCCGCCGCACATGGCGTACACTCACGCACCCGACACCACCGTCCACCTGCGAGTCCCGACTTCCCCCACTTCGTTCTGTTCGGCGAATCGGCGTTCGTACTTCATCGACGTCGACTTCCTCAGCCAGCCCTCGGCCCTTTCGCCATCGCCGCCACGCCTCTGAGCCTACTGCCCTCACTCCCTGTAACTTCCTATCTCTCTCGCCGAACCAACATGGTCGCTCTTGCATTTCATTATGAATTTTGGGTATTAGAAATGTGAATTATTAAGGAAATTATTAAGGAAATTAGAAAAGTCCAGGCTGTTATAACTTATAAATAAAGAATGGTGAAAGAAGCTGGCTGTGGTTCTCATTTTCATCAACAACCTTGAACAACAATCAAACAAATTAAAGACCTTGTTTCAATGCTAAGTGCTAACCTCATAAATGACTGTCCAGCAAATTATTAAGGAAATTAGAAAAGTCCAGCAAATTAATTAGCTTTCTTTAATTTTGGATAATTCATTATGAATTTTGGGTATTGATTAATTTGATTTATAGATTTCTTTAATTAGCTTCTGATTGTGAATGAAATTAATTAAGATGACATATACATTTNTCGATCCCACAGGGAATATGGTAAGAACTTAAGTTAATACGAACAACTGTTACTATTGAGTTACTTATTTCTGAAGGGGAAAAATATAGAATAATAAACAAAAGTAAAACTACTGAATGCTAAAATCAAATTCGGTTTGTATTCAATTAACGACTTGACTAGGATTGTGTTCCCCAAGATTTCATAACCACAAGTATTATACAGTAGTGATCTATTCCGGTGTTTAACATGCAATATTGGGAAGTAAGGTTCACTTAAATGGTTGGTCCCCTATCTAGATGATTATCACCATGCAACTTGGTCCGTATACGGGTGTACTTTAGTTGACCCTTACCCTTAATATCGGATTATCTATCCCCCGACAAGTTCAAGATATTAGATGAGGGTTGATAGCCTCAAATCTCCGTTGTTAATCTCTTTTCCCATTCATTACCTCCTTGGTATGGTAAGTAAGAATAAGATAAGTCCTGACGGTTGTAAGTAAGAATAAGATAAGTCCTAACGTTTGCAACCGTCAAGAATCAATCAAAACGAAGGAAGAAACAATACATGCATAAACTCCGTTCAAGAATCACTAAGTAATTTACCTATGTGTGTTAATTCATCTTGGTTCCCACAAACCTAGTTATGGGTTTAACTACTCATGCTTATATTATCACAATCACAAAATATTGGATAAATCATAACTGCAACTTACAAATTAGCGTAGAAGAAAAACCATGTAGATTGAATCAAACTCCAACATTGATGAATAAATTCCAATGTTGCTTTTGATCCTCAAATTCAAGAACAGAATCATAAATCTCGTTTCTTGATTCAAGAACAATCGAACAACACCAAAATCCTATTTGAAAACTATTAAAATCGACTCTCTCAATTATTCTCTAACTATAACTAATCGTCCTTTAAAAATAAACCTAAATTGTGTATTTATAGTTCACATAAATTCTTTTCCTAATTAAAATTGGAAACCAGGTCGGTAGTGGCAACAAACTTGGTGACGATTCGTTTGGCCTTCTGACGAGTCATGCTTTTCTTAAAATAATCATCCTCAGCAACATACCCAGTTGTGGCAACGGGTCACCTAACGACTCGTCGTGCCAAATCACGAGTCGTTAGGTCCCTCGTGGTCTAATTCCTTCAAAAGTCCAGTGCACCTTATGATTGATCCTAGTGATCTGCCAACGAGTCGTTTCTTTATGTGACGACTCGTTATGTCTGTCGTCAACTACACTGGTCACTTTGTTAAGATTTTCTCTCTTAGCCTTCATGATTGACCTCATGACTCGTTACCAGGTGTAACGAGTCATTTCATCAACTCGTCATGTACACTGCCTCTTCTTCTTCGAACATCAACTTTTGCCCATGCCTTCACAATGAGTCGTGCCTCCTGCCAACAACCCGTGAAGTGCCTGGAAGTTACCCTTTCAGTTATTTTCAGTATTAATTCACCCAGTTCACTTTCGAAACTGTTTTCTTGCAACATTAAGCACAAAACACATCATACCTATATAAACATACCCAGAATGTGCATAATTTCTTGGTTTTAAGCATCGAAAGTGCCTTAAAATCACGACACATCACCAGTGAGGGTATTTAGGTGGATTCTCAAAAGATAGTAGTTAAGGACTGGCTGAGACCCACTTCTCTGTTAGATATCAGGATTTTCTTGGGCCTAGCCAGTTATTATAGACAGTTCATAGAAAGATTATCCTCTATTGCCTCTCCTTTAACCAGTCTTACTTAGAAGAGAGTGAAGTTTCAGTGGTTTGATGCATGTGAGAAGAGTTTTCAGGAGTTGAAGATTCGACTCACTACAACCCAGTTTTGACCTTGCAAGAAGGTACTGATGGGTTTGTTATTTACTGTGATGCCTCCAGAATTGGCCTTGGTTGCGTGTTGATGCAATATGGAAAAGTTTTAGCTTATGCCTCCAGACAGCTCAAGGCTCATGAGAAGAACTATCTGACTCACAATCTTGAGCTAGCAACGGTAGTATTTGCATTAAAAATTTGGAGGCATTACCTTTATGGTGTTCACATAGATGTCTTCACTGACCAGAAAATCCTACAGTACGTGTTCAGTCAGAAGGATCTAAATCTTCTTCTGAGGAGGTGGTTGGAGTTGCTGAAAGACGATGATATAAGCGTGTTGTAGCACTCGAGCGAAGCCAATAAAATGGTTGATGCCCTTAGCAGGTTATCTATAGGGAATGTTTCTTATGTTGAGTATGACAAGAAAGAGCTGGCAAAAGATGTTCACATGCTGGCTCAGTTAGGAGTCCAGTTGGTAGATTTAGCAGAGAGTGGAGTTGTAGCCTAATATGGGTCAGAGTTCTCTTTTGTGGTGGAGGTTAAGAAAAGACAAGATGAGGACCTAATCTTGCTTAAGCTAAAGGAAGCAGTCCTAAAAAAGGAGGTGGAAGCATTCTCTAAAGGAGGAGATAGTGTGCTCCATTATCAGGACAAATTGTGTATTCTAGATATAGATGGATTGAGGCAACAAATATTATCGGAAGCCCACAACTCTAGGTATTCCAATCCACCTAGGTGCCACATAGATGTATAGTGATCTATGGGAAGTCTACTGGTGGAATGGAATGAATAAGGACATTGCAGAATTTGTGGCTAAAGCCTTATTTATTTTCATTGAGATTAAGACGTCTAAATCTAAATGCACATCTGCATGATTAAGATGTTGTCTTTAGATCTAAACACTGAATGATTAAGACTGTTTCTT
>JACEIK010006555.1:14787-51697 GCA_018107945.1 Datura stramonium
TTATGACCGTTAGAATTCCTAATAACCCGAATCTATTTCTATAAATAGATAGCTTGTACTTGTAATCTAGACACCACAAGAGAGAGCAATAAAATTCCTCCCAGTTGCAATTGTGGACTAGGTCGCGAGACCGAATCACGTAAATTCGTGTGTGTCATTTGTGTTCCGTTTTTCTATTTTCTCGCAGTTAATTTGTGTGTGGTGTTTATTGTTGTTTCCGCTGTCCCAACACTCTTTGTCAGCCTTTTTAGTAGCTGTGGCATGTGAATGATTGAAATACTTTTTAAATTTTTTAAAGTAAAATCACAGCTAGCCTTTGCAGCGAGGTACATCTCCATGTAATTAATTTTTTTTTAAAAAAAATAGTTGAAGAATAATATAAAAGATAAAAAAAAATATTTAAATGAAATCTTGTTGGCCATAGATTCTTCTTATCTTTTTGAAAAAAATTAAATAGGACCTAAGAATTTTTTAAAAAAAACTTTTTGTTGATCCTCGTTGTACAAGTAACAAAATATTCTTTTTGGTGAAGTTTCAATTTTTTGATTCATTTTGAAATATTTCATAATTTTCTTTGACCGTTCCGTTTTGATCCGAACTCAGAAAATAGCTCCATCAACTCATTAAATCAGTCTCAAAAAGACTATTTATGATCACATAAATTAAGAACAACTGCACGTACCAAGTGAAACTAGAATTTTAATTTCTAAGTATTTGTCATGTTTCTCCTAACTTCTTCTTTCATCATACTTTTCTATTTTTTTTAATTATTATTTATTAACACATAGATATGAATGATCTAAAATAATTAATTCAAAATATAATTTATAATAGTATAAGACCTGCTGCCTGAAAACTAAGATAGTTTATTTATTTCTATATAATTTTAACTACCAAAACTTATTTAAATATTAAGTAAATCTATGAGATATCAAATTGTAACCACTTAGGTTTCCTATTCCTAACTTTAAATTAATCTTGAACAAGACATGAACAATTATTTCAATATAAAACCAAGTCGTTGTTTGCCATTCTTCTCCATATATCATCTCTCAGTTGTAAGATTTTAATCATACCAAATATTTCTTCACGTTTTATATGCTTCATCAAGAGGAAATATATATTAGCAGTCAGAGAACATGAAAAGTCCCTTTATCTGATTTTAATTCCAATTATATCAAAAGACTTGATTTATTTTGTTTAAATATTTATAAGCTTCAATATGAGTACTAACAGGAAGGTTCATGTACCTTTTTCTTGGGAGAAAAAGCCAGGGGTTAGTAAAGTAATAAGAAATCATACTTCCACCGCTGCCGGAAAAATCAAAGGTTGCACCTCTCCACCACCTACAAATTCCACTGTTGACAAATTCATCTTGAAGGATTTTCAAGAAGCAAGATTATGATCCATTCTCTATGGCCCATAAAGAGCTCAAGAAAATTAAGGTAAGGATGATTTTGGATTTGGGATGAAGAAAGAAGAAGAAAAGTAGTATGTCAATTTTTTCATGTAACAAGTCATGCAGTGTGATAGAAGATAATATTAGTATTATTAAAGCTTCACATGAGCTTCCTATTTCAACATCTTTAACATCACAAAACGGAGTCCATACAAGTTTTGAGACCTCAGGTCATCTTTTCTTTTTTTTGCTCTTTTAGTTTTTAGGTACTACTATTTTGGGATTATGATCTATTTTTATAATTTTGATATTCGCGTTAACTTACGAATTATAATCTATTTAATTTATTCCACGTACTTTTTTTCACGTTGCATATATATTTGTGAAATAAAATCTTAACTTAAATTTCTTATTCTACGATCGAAATATAAATTTTAATTTATTCCCAAACAGTACTTTAAAGCGGAAAGATATTTGGCAAATAAAAGTGCCAAAACACAGATACTGTATTCTTGATTAATGACTCTAATTTTCCTTTTGTGCTTCCCATTGATGACCAGCCGATAAGTTTATTGTTGACAAATAAGTGAATAATTTACATTTTAAACAAGAGTTTAAGTTGAAGGTACTAATGTTATAAAAAAAATTATATAATTAGGTTATTTATTAAGTCATTACTGATTATAGATCTCTTAATAAGTGGTGTGCTTATTAATTAGTAATTTGATAAAGCTATTACAAATTTAAAATTCATTGATGAGGTAAGAATTCAAAAGTGAAATCTTTTTAGTTTTCACTTAGAATTGTTATCAATATTATTAGAGTTTGTCGTAATTGAAGTGACTTTGGGAGTTCTAATATTTTTCTGATCAGTTTCATCAGTTGCAATGTAAAATTAGGCTAAAAGGTGACCCATGACGTGGGCTTAGTCTGTGCGTCCACTTCGATTAATTTTACGATATATTTACAATCATTTCCAATCAAAAATATATATCAGATAATCTTGTCTATCAAAACTAAGACAGATGAGAAAATATTCTCACATTCTATTTCCCGACTAATATAGATACAAAAGTTCTTTTCAACTCTAAGTACAGCTCTCTCAAGTAGCTAGGATCCAATTTGTTCTAAAGATATGATAATTAATGAAACTGCCTATTATATTAGTACATCAAATATTAACAAAAATAAATTTTTTTTCAAAAGTTGTACGAGCTCAATCCAAGAATTAACACAAAATGGCCTCAAGCTGCAATTAACTGATCAACTGCACTTACAAATTACAAGTAATTAAAATTAGGATCACCCATTTAGTTAATGACTTTAGAAAGTTTTTTTTTCTGCTTTTAATCTATTGAGTATTTGATGTTAGTTAAAAATGTAATGTACCAATTAGACAAAAATAACTGATATGACATTAGTTTTTTAAAAGAGAAATCAAAATTTCTTTTTCTAACTTTTTTCTGTAGTCTCCACCTCCTATCTTCCACCATCACTCCTTCATCATATCCACTGCCTCCATCATTTTTTGAACCAAGAAAAAAGCCATCAGCCAGATTCAATTTTGACTTTCCCTCCTCTTTGATAATGGGTCATTTTATCAATGGTTTTCTTTCCCTCGACACAATGAGTGATGTCCACACACTCTAGCTTGAAATGTTTTTTCATAAAATATGTGGAATAGGTACACACTTTAAGTAGTACAAGTGTTCAGTATGTACTAATTCTAATTTAGGTGTCAAAATGGAAGAAAAAAAATAGACAAATTTTTAAGAGGCCGCTTATGTGTGGTGCTCATAAAATTTTAGTAAAGGGTAAAGTATATCTCTGTAATATCAAGAATAGTTTAAATATATCTTTCGTTATATTTTCGATCGAAAATATACTCCTTCCGTTATATTTTCAGTTAAAAATATATCCCTTTCATTATACTTTCGATAAAAATATATCCCTTTCATTATACTTTGACATAAATTTACCTTTAATTTTGATAGAGGAACACGTGACAAGCTCAAAATCAGATGATCCACTCTCAATTTTAAATACCAATTTCTTTAAAAAGCCACATGTTCAACTCATTCCCTCCGTTGTGAATTCAAGCTGCAGTAAACTATGTCAGGCACAAGAAATAGCTGTTGGGCAAGCCTTTTCGAGTTTAGTTTTGGCATGATCAATCACGTAGAAACCTTCAATAAAGAGGTTGGGTGGACCAGCTTTCTCTGTTTTGTTTCCTGGTGTTGAATCCAATAGAAGTACTGATGCATCACCTCCCTGTATATCATTAACAAAACATTTTCAACTTCCATCATTTGCATGCATAATAATAGCTTGTCGTGTTTTTGAAATACAAAAATGTTGAAAGAAGGGAAGTTGTTGGTTAATGATAAAGATCAAAGAAGTTGTTAGTTAAATTAGAGATTAGTTAGCTAGTTAATTAGCTTAATCAGTTAAGTTAGTTATAAGTAATCTAGTAGATATAGTATAAAATGTACTGCTACATACACAATTTTTATTCTTTCTTCTAAGGATACATGAATTCTCTCTGCTTCCTCTCTTTTTCTTGCATCTATCTTTTTCTTAAAGATTAGGGTTCTTGCCATCAATTCTCATATTATTTCATAGTATTAGAGTAGTCAGGACTAGGAAGGATAGCTCAATCTTGGTTCACATATTTCACACAAAGTTGTGTAGTCAACTTGTTCTTGCTCCAGTTCTCTCAAAAGTCTTTAAGATCCAGACATGGCAGCCTCTGGAAATTCACCTACAGAATTGAATTCAGGACAAAAAATTTTTCCAGCGACTAGAATAGACTATTATCATCCCCTAATTCTGAGTGCATCAGATGTAAATGGTATTTGAATCATTTTTTTCCCAATTAATTGGTACTAAAAACTATTCTTTGTGGTTTAGGAGTATGAGAATAATATTGCTCGGAAGAAACAAATTAGGGTAGTTGATGACACATGCATGAAGAATAAGTTTAAAGAGCTAGAAAGTCATTGGGAGATGGTGAAATATGCGATTGTCCTGTCATGGATAATGAAAAAGGCTTCTTGGGGAATAATGTATGTCTCACGTGCACAGGTTGTCTAGGAGGCCTTGTTTGAGAGGTTTAACAAAGTGGATAGTTCAAGAACATTTAATTTACATAAAGAAATTTGCAATCTTTAATCAAAGGATAGAATCTGTATCAGTATATTTCACAAAACTAAAAGGATTATCGGAAGAGTTTAGGGCATTAGTTCCCTCACTTTCTTGTGATTGTGTTAAGTCAAAAGAGTTTGTACACCACCTTCAAAAGTTGAAGTTATTCTAGTTTCTAATGGGTTTAAATGACTCATAAAATGAGAAGTCAAATTCTATTGATGAATTCAACTCTATTTGTCAATCAGGAATATTCAATGATCATGAGTTATGAGAGCCAGAAATTTGTTGTGGCTACAATAAGGATTTAAGGACCTAATCCAACAAACATGCAGGAGCCACAATAGGGATTTTAGGACCTAATCCAACAAACATGTAAGGATCCTATGACACCATAATGTATACAAGAAATGGTGCCACTCAAAATCAGAAACCTAGAAAGAACTTTAACTTGTTTAGTGATTTTTGTAAATTAAAGGGACATACAAGAGAAAGATGCTACAAAATTGCAGAATATCCTCAAGACAAGTTTAGGAAATCACTCAGCCTATAATATGGTGTTTGATCAATTTGGAATTGTCACACAGAACCATCAAAACAATGTGATGCCTTGTTTTACATCTAAGGAGTATGGTCAGTCTTCAGGATAGTCTAAAGAGGCTCAGTACAGTCTAAAGAGGCTCAGTACAATCAACTCATACAATTTTTGAGCAAGGCTCAGTCACAACTCATTAAGCTAATATGGAAGTTAATGTAGTAGGTATGAACATTGTTCTCACTGCTCAAAATTACAAATAAAAAATTGAATAGTAGACACAAGTGCAATCAATCATGTAATAGCAGATTTGAATCTACTTGATTATCAGACATTATCTAAATCAGACAATCCTAGAAAAGTATACTTACCAAGTGATGATATATCCTTAGTTACACATATAGGTTCAAGTAGTTTGACTAACAGAAATGTTATTTCAAATGTCTTTTCATATTTCATAATTTAAATTTAATTTGCTGTCAGTCTCAAAATTTACTAAGGAACTTAAATGTTCTGCTACTTTTTTTTTTCTAATTTCTTTATAGTTTAGGACCTCTTGAATGGGAAGGTGAATATAATTGGTAAATAAGAAGATGACTCTACATTCTGAAAGGAAATTTAGGCACAAAAGAAGTTACATTAGCAACACAAATTTCTGATCATGTCTTAGTTCAAAGTCTGATCTAGATATAGCTTTATGGAATAATAAATTTTGGACATGTTTCAATTGCTGTTTTAAGGAAATTATTACCTATAAAACTAGATACTATTGTAAAGTCAGTGAATAAATGCCAGATATATCTTTATACAAAACAAACTAGGCTACTTTTTCCTTTAAGTACTTCTCATAGTCATACTAATTTTGAACTGTTACATACAGATCTTTAGGGTCCCTATAAAACTTAAACTTTTGATGAAAATAAGTACTTCTTGACCACAGTTGATGATCATTTTAGAATAACTTGGATTTTTCTTCTTAAACTTAAAAGTGATGTATGCACTGTGTTACAATAGTTTCTAATATATGTTAAAACACATTTTGAAAAATAGTTAAAGTAATGGACTGATAATGGTTCTGAGTTTGTAAAAACTCAGTGCACTACTCTATTCAACACTTTAAGTATCGTTTATCAAAAATCATGTGTATATACACCTCAGCAAAATAAAATTGCTGAGAGAAAGCACAAACACATAATAGAAATGATAAAGGCCATTAGGTTTTAAGGTCACATTCCTATCAAGTTTTGGGATTTGTGTGTTAAAGCTGTTCTGTATATCATAAATAGATTACCTAGCTTAATTCTGGATAATAAGTCCCCATATGAAGTAGCATAATATGAAACCATCCTTAAATCATCTTAGAGTTATTTGCTGTCTATGCTTTGCTAAGGTAATACAAGAAACTGACAAACTTAAATCAAGGGATAGAACGACCATTCATATGAGATACTCAGAAACTCAAAAGGATTATCTACTATATGATCTAACTAGTCATGTTTTCTTTATCAATAGATATGTGGCGTTTAAGGAGAATATGTTTCCATTCAGACAAAAATCTTAAGATCACACTCTTATATTTAACTATACTGGCTTAAATGATCCTATTAAATTCCTAGGAATGGCACATACACTATACATATTGAGGAAGACAAACCTGCAATATTACCTATCAATTTTCCTGGGTTGCAAGAAGTTGGTCAACCACATGACATGTTCATAGAGGAGTTAGTACCTTAATAGACTAATATTTCAAAAGATCAGACTAATACCAGAGGGTCAGGCAGAGAAAGAAATCCACCTTTATGGATGAAATATTTTGTTTCCTTGAAGGTTCAAGAAGCACCTTATCCTCTTACCAACTATCTATCCTATGAAAATCTGACTCCATCATATCAAGCTTACTTGTCAAAGATGTCTATTACATAGAGCCTAAGACATACATAGAGGCAGTCAATGATCTCAGAAGGGGTACAAGTTATGAAGAGTGATTTTGATGCCCTACAAAGTAATCATACATGGGATATTCTGTCATTGCCAAAAGGAAAGTCACCAATAAGATGAAAATAGGCATATAAAAGTCAAGTATAAATCAACACGAGAGGTGGATAGATTTAAAGCAAGGTTAGTGGCAAAAGATTATAGTCAAAAAGAAGGAATTGACTATCATAAAACCTTTAGTCTTATGGTGAAAATGAAGACTGTCAGAACTGTCCTGTCATAAGCTGCTCAAAGGAAGTGGCACATACATCAAATTGATGTATTCAATGCTTTTCTTCAAGGTGAAATATATAATGAGATTTATATAGAACTACCTCAGGGATTTACTAGTCAAGGGAGAACACAATATATAAACTTGTTAAAATCTCTTTATGGGTTGAAGAAAGCACTAAGACAATGGAATGCAAAAATGTATGAAGCTTTACTAAAGTTTATGTTCAAGCAAAGTGAATATGATCATTCCCTATTCACCAAACAAACCTCAATAGATGTTTTTGTACTAATCTATGTTGCTAACATGCTCATTACAGGAAACAATATTTAGATTATAGAAGAAACAAA
The DNA here is from genome assembly GCA_018107945.1 of Datura stramonium. NCBI lineage: Eukaryota > Viridiplantae > Streptophyta > Magnoliopsida > Solanales > Solanaceae > Datura > Datura stramonium. The sequence continues at coordinate 22,425 of JACEIK010006555.1, forward strand.
AAACAAATTGAGAAAGGCATTTAAAATGAAGGATCTGGGACAACTAAAATACTTCCTAGGAATTAAGTTTACTAGGTCCAAAAAAGGGATCTTAATTCAGAGAAAGTATGCCTTAGAGATAATCTCTGAAATAGGATTAGGTGCATCAAAGACAATTGTAACACCTATTGATACCCATTGCAAATTGACTACCAAACAATATGATGATTTTGTCAAGAGTCTTCTTGTCACGACCCGAACATGGGTCCGAATCGAGACACGGAACAAGGAACTCCGAGGGACTCCAAGTTGACCCATGGAATGAACATACATCTAAATAAATCATAAAATGATAGATCAACATGATAAACTTAGTGGAAGTCTGAAATAAGCATCACATCAGGAATACACATGAATCTGAAGCTGATTACATTCTTTTGTCTAAAAAGCCTCTATGTCTGATGAGTTGATGGGACAAGACCCCAACTAACTCTCTAAAGCTGAAAACTGAAAATACTTAACCATAACTGAAATAAAGAGGGCCCCTCAACAGATAAGGACTCACCAATAGGGACTGATCCGAACTCTGAAAGCTGGCTAGTGGCGGGGCTGAGTTTGATGTTCAGAGCCTGTATCATGAAACGATACAACATAGAGTATGCGGTCATTACGTGGAATGTACCGAGTATACAAGGTAAGTAAAATCTCTTAAATAAGTAAAATCATTTAAAACATGCATAATATAAAACATGAATAAGCTAAGAATCTGAGAGTAGGGCTTGCATGCTCTTTTCTGAAATCATGATCTCATCATAACATAACATCATAACTGAATCGATTGACCTAAAGCTGAAATATGATAATCATAAGTAAGACTGAACATTGGGTCAAACCTTCTTTAGAACATATATACATATATATATCATGAGTAGTAAACATGCATAACTAAAATCATGAGGAACAATGGGAGACTCGTCGTATAACCGACATACCACGATAGAGCTTACGTAGTCTCAACTATCACACTCAAGTGGGTAGATATATCCAAAGCCTTGCCAGGGCTAAGGACAATACCATGATATCGATATCAAGCTCGAGGCCCATTCGGGGCAGGGGATAGCTCACAAGGGAGGTCTCAAAGTATATGTCATATGTATAAACCTACATTGACGCGTAGTTCTGAGGCATAGGGTCATCCAACCCTTAGCCTATTTGGTGCTAGACACTACTCCCAAAAACATGCATATGTTCTCCATCATTTTTCAATGAGGCTTACCATCATCTATTGACAAAGCTTAATAATCAAATACGTATTAAATCTGAAATCATATATGAGGAGCTTTTGCTCAAACCATACCACAAGATGAACATAAATGGGAGTCTTAACTCCAAAACCATGTGGTAAGGTTATTCATGAAATCATAAATCATATTTGAATATATAGGCATTTCCCAATCTTTAACATGCTTGAAAATACTTAGTTGACTTGAAAACATGATTATAAACATGGGTAACTTGAAAACATGCTTTTCATCATAAATATCTCATCATACTAGGACATTCATCATAAATCTCAACTTTCATGAACTTATCATAATTGGGAATTTTAATTTATAAAGATTGAAACATGATTTTAATTGAAAACAACTTAAAACTTGCCCATAAATCATAATTTAATGCTAGAATCATCTATAAATCATACCCATGTAGGAATTTAGGATTTTCATGCATTTGGTTTAAACCCCATAGAATCAACATATGAATTTTCATAATTTAGAGAGAGATTGGGCATGGGTGTGAATGGATTCACCCACTCATAACCCTACATACCTGGAAAAGAACTGATTTTATCACTCCTTGATTGCCCAATGAAGAATTGAAGAAAACTTGAAGGAGAATGAGCTTGATCACTTCTCTAACTTTCTAACTTTGCATGCATGAGTAAGAATGGCGTAAAATGAACTTACCCCTCTTAAAACTCATCATTCATAGCTTAAAACGACGCAATTTAATCCTTAGGATCATAGTAATAACGGAACAACCCTTACTAAATTCGCATAAAATAACTGACTGCCAGTCCCAACATAGGACTAGACAAGTCGTCGTCCAATGGAACGAGTCGTGGCATCAATCATCGAGTGTACTGTCTAAGAGTTCATCTGGGGCTCGTCACGTGGGACCTGACGAGTCGTTACTGGTGACCATGACTCGTGGTCACCACTCATCACCTTTCACTGCCTAAGATTTCAAATTATAACTAAATAGCTGGCCACGACCCATCCCAAAAATCCTGGTGACTGACCACGACTCGTGGGGACCTTCCATAGGGTACACTGCTCGGTTTCCTTCACTTTCCTTTAACCCTTGCCCATGATTGACTCAATGAGTCGTGGTGACTGACCACGACTCGTGGTCAAGTCCGCGGGGACTTCCAAAACCCAAACTTCAAATCACACCATGAATGTCACCACGAGTCTCCTCACGATTCGCGGTATACCCCATGGGTCAGAGAACGAATCATTCTGTGACTTGGTGCCAGATTTTTAGTTTTCTCTATTTTAAACTCCCGGGTCTGACCTTTGGGATTTCGAGGTATAAAAATATCTCTCCCTTGGGAATATTCATCCTTGAATGTTGAAAATCATATAGAAAAGCAGAGAAATGCAATCATCATATTCAAATATTGATTACTTAAGCTGAAAACCGATGGAATGACAACCTCCGAACGGAACTACATGGCTGAACTTAATTCATGAACCATACATACCTACTTTTACATAAAAGAAACTTGGGAACATGAACTGAACATGAAAACTAAATAGAGTAGTAGGGCAAAAACTGATACCTCAAGTTGGAACTGAGCCGGTAGAGAATAAATGTGGGTATCTAGCCATCATATCTGCTTCGGCTTCTCACTAGCTCCATCAATATGCTGATTCCTCCATAAAACTTTAACTGAAGCTTCTTCCTTGTTCCTTAGACTTTGAACCAGATGATCCAGTGTTTCCACCGGAACCTCTTCATTATTAAGGCTGTCTTTCACACTGACACTGTCCACCGGGACACCTAAAGCTGGATCACCCAAACACTTCTTTAAGAGCGATACATGAAAAATAGGATGCACGAAAGCTAATTCTGAAGGCAACTCCAATTCATATGCCACTTTTCCAACCCTTTTCACAATCCGGTAGGGGCCAACATAACGAGGGATGAGTTTTCCTTTCTTTCCAAAACTCATCACTCCCTTCATGGGAGACACCTTCAGAAACACCCAATCATCCACTTCGAACTCTAGTTCTCTACTTCTCACATCGACATAGGACTTTTGGCTACTTTGAGCTATTTTCAACCTATCCCATATGAGTTGAACCTTCTCCATAGCTTCATGGACTGACTCCGGTCCTACTATCGCAGCTTCACCAACTTCGAACCAGCCAATAGGCGATCTACATCTCCGCCCATAGAGAGCCTCAAACGGGGCTATCCGAATGCTGGAATGGTAAATGTTATTGTATGCAAACTTGATAAGAGGCAAATGATCATCCCAACTACCCTTGAAGTCGATCACACATGCTCTCAACATGTCCTTGCGAGTCTGAATTGTCTGCTCCGCTTGATCATCCGTTTGCGTGAGTAATGCTGTACTGAGCTTAACCTGAGTAACAAGTCCTTTTTGTAATGACCTTCAAAACTGAGAGGTAAATTGGGTATATATGTCTGATATGATGGACAAGGGAACTCCATGCAATTGAACTAGCTCTCGGATGTATAGTTTGATATAGTCCTCCGTCGAATTCGTGGTTTTGATTGGTAAAAAATGAGCGGCTTTGGTCAACTTGTCTACAACAACCCAAATGGAGTCATACTGGCGATGAGTGCAAAGCAGCCCTGTGATGAAGTCCATATTGATTTCTTCCCACTTTTAAGTAGGAATACTGATATCCTGAAGCACACCTCCCGGTCTCTGATACTCAACTTTTCACCTACTGACAGTTCGGACACTTAGCTACAAATTCTGCGATGTCTTTCTTCATGCCATTCCACCAATAGACTTCCCATAAGTCATGGTACATCTTGGTGGCACCTAGATGGATTGAATACCTAGAACCATGAGCCTTATGCAACATCTAATTTCTCAAATAATCAACGTCCTGTACACATAAGCAACCTTGGTATCGAAGCACACCATTTCTCCCTTTGAAGAAGACCTCTACCTTCTGATTCTGAATGGATTCCTTTAACTTTACCAAAATGGGATCCTCGTCTTGTCTAGCTTTTACATCAGTCACTAAGGACGATTCTGATCCATTCTGAACAACAACATCGCCATCAGTTGAGTCAACCAACTGAACCCTAACCTTGCAGGTCGATGCACATCCTTCACCAGCTCCTTTCTTCCATCATCCACAGGGGGCACATTCTCCATGGATATTCTACTAAGTGCGTATGCACTACATTAGCCTTGCCTGGATGGTAATGGATACTAATATCATAGTCCTTCAGTAGCTCCAACCACCTCCTTTGATGAAGATCGAGATCCTTCTGGGTAAATACATATTGTAGACTCTTATGGTTTGTAAACACATGTACATGGACCCTGTACAAATAACACCTCCATATGTTCAAGGAGAATACCACTGCTGCCAATTCGAGATCACGGGTCGGATAATTCTTCTCATGAACTTTCAGCTGTCTGGAGGCATATGCTTTGAATTTTCCGTGCTGCATCAATACACACCCAAGTCTAATCCTTGAAGCATCACAATACACCACCAACACACCAGTACCCTCCGGTAGAGTTAACACCGGTGCTGAGGTGAGTCGAATCTTTAATTCCTTAAAGCTTCTCTCAAAAGCCTCCGGCCATTGGAATTTCACTTTATTTTGGGTCAATTTAGTCGATGGCTATGCAATGGATGAAAAGCCCTTAACAAACCTTCTATAGTAGCCAACTAAGCCCAAAAAGCTCTGGATATCTAAAGGATTCACCGGTCTAGGCCAATTCTTCACTGCTTCTATTTTCTGAGTGTCCACCTGTATGCCTTCACTTGATACCACATGGCCCAAAAATGCCACTAATTTCAAACAAAACTCTCATTTGCTTCATTTAGCATATAGCTGGTGATCCTTGAGAGTCTAAAGCACCACCCTCAAATGAACGACATGCTCCTCCTCGATCCGAGAGGATATCAGGATATCATCAATGAACACGATTACGAACATATCCAAGTATGTATTGAACACCCTGTTCATCAAGTCCATAAAAGATACAGGAGCATTCGTTAGTCCAAAAGAAATAACTACAAACTGGTAATGACCACACCGCATCCTGAAGGCTGTCTTTGGGATGTCACTCTCCCGAGCTCTAAGCTGATGGTACCCGGATCTGAGATCTATCTTCGAAAAACACTTGGAACCCTGAAGCTGGTGAAACGAATCATCAATCCTGGGTAGAGGATACCTAGAACCATCTTTCTTTCAGACAAAGAGAACTGGTGCACTCCATGGGGACTTGCTTGGTCTAATGAAAACCCTATCCAAAAGATCCTTCAACTGTCCCTTCAACTCTTTTAGCTCGGCTGGAGCGATTATGTAGGGAAGAATAGATATAGGATGCATCTCGAGCAGAAGGTCAATACCAAAGTCAATCTCCCGCTCGAGAGGGATTCCCGGTAGATTATCTGGGAATACTTCAGGATACTCACATACTACTGGAACTGAATGGATAGTCGGGGTCTCGGATTTTTCATCCTTAACCCTAACTAGATAGTACACACAACCTTTACAAATCATCTTTCTAGCCTTATGGTAGGAAATGAAATGACCTACAGGCATAGCTGAACTACCTTCCACTCTAAGACTGACTCACCTGGAAATCTGAACTCTACTGCCCAGGTTCTACAATTAATTTAGGCATAACATGCAAATAGCCAATCCATGCTAAGGATAATATCAAAATTGGTCATGGCTAACTCTACTAAATCTACTAAGGTGACTTTCTGAAGGACTGTGACCGGGCAACTTCTATACACCCGTCTAGCTGCAACTGAATCACCCACTGGAGTAGAGACTGAGAGGGGTTCTAACAAGATTTCGGGATGACTTCAAAACTACTATCCACATAAGGTTTAATAAAAGACAAGTTAGCCCCCGCATCTAAAAAAACATATACATCAAGATGGAGAACTCGTAACATACCAGTGACTATATCCGGGGAGATCTCCTGCTCCTGGCGGGATGCTAAGGCATAGAATCTGTTTTGGCGCTGACCCCCACCTGTGCTAGTAGATGCCCCCTGCTGTGCTAAGCGTGCGGGTGGAGGTGCTGAACTGGAAGCTGGGACTCGACCCCCATCATGGCCTTGTCTCACTGCTAGGCAATCTCTGAGCATATGTCCGGGATTCCCACACCCGAAGCAAGAACTTGTACCTGCCAAGCACTGGCCCGTGTGCCCCCGGCCACACTTGCCGTAAATTGGATGCTAGAATCTGCGGGTTTGCTGATCTGACCCCTAGAGCCTGATGCTCGCCCCCTTTGATCGTGCCTAGGTCTGGATGGCATACTCAATGCTGAAGATGCTGAGGTTGAAGATTTCTACTGTGTCTGCTGTCGGTGCCCACCACCTAACCTCAACTGAGAGAATCTATAGCTATCAGTCTTGACCCTCTTGGCCTCACTCTCCCTCATATGTGCCGCCTCCATCTGCTGGGAGTATAATACTATCCGTGGGAAATCCATATTGTCACGACCCGAACGTAGACCCGAATCGTAACACGGGACAAGAAACCCCGAGAGGTCCCAAGTCGACCCATGGCATAGGAATACATCTAACCTCATTCACCTTAAGCAGAAGGCTGAGCATAAGGCATAGTGGAAATGTAAACATATCATAACATAACACAACATAGGGAGTCACTAGACATACATGTAAGCTGAGTACTATGTACTGTCTAAAAGCCTATACTACATAAGATGGGTTTATAGGACAACACCTCCAACTAATCCAGCCAAGTACTGAAACATAAAATAAAAGAAATGTCTAGTCAAACAGCCCTCAGAACATGAGGACTCACCAACAAGTAGAAAGTGAACTCTGGATGGTCTAAAGATGAGGACGAGCCTAAGAGTCGGGTCCTGTATCATGAAATGATACAACATAGAAAGTATGCGGTTACGTGCAATGTACCAAGTATGAAAGGTAAGTAAAACGGACATTTAAAACGTGTAAAAACACATAAAACATCATAAGAGTAGGACATCATACTCATCTCATAAATATCGTAACATAATACAACATAAGGCTCAAGGTATTCGAAACATTCATAATACATTTGTAATTATAAGCATGAGAGAAAAGCTATATTGAACATAACTTGAGCCAATATATGTAATCATAAACATGCGTAAATCATGAGGAACAATGGGAGATTTTCTTAGCGACATACCCCATATGAGCACACATGGAGCCCGACATACACCTAGTGGGAGGTTGTTCCTTACCTTACCAAGTGTAGAACCATGAAAGTGTGATATCACCATGAAAAGGGCCAATTGGGCTGGGTACAGTTACAAAGGAGGTCCCAACATACCTACGGTGGCACGTAGTTTATCAAATGCGGGAGCGAACACCGGGCCTAGAACCTGCTCGGTGTTCAATACTGTCCCCAAAACATAAATAGTGCTCATGGTATAACATGCATGGTGCAGGCTAGTTAAATCATGATAATCATAAACATATTTGTACATACATGAACTATCCATGACATGAGGCTCGTGGTCGGCCAAACATAATTCAAGAATCATAGGTTTCATGGATACTTGTATACCATACATATAGATTGAAATTCATCAAATCATGATGGGTAATTGAATAAATTCATGTTTCAAATCATAAATCATGCTGGGCTTGTAAATATCATCAATTGAAATGGAAATCATAAATCAATTCACCATACTTCATGCTTACCATAGAATTTCCCTATAAAAAGGGGATGGCTTCTACATCCGCTGGGGCGGTTTGCCAAGTTACACCAAATCAAAAAAATCTTTTACTAGCCTTGTAAAATTTAGTTGTTTATGAACTTCAGAAAACTATTGTACTTGTAACGGCTTGCTTACCCATTGTGTCGAGGCCCTATACTACTTCAAAAGGTCGGCTATGCCATGACTATTGTAAGGAAAGAGCAGAGAATTTATGAAAGCCACTCATATTATTGAACATAGAAAATTTTTACAAGACTTAACTTGTTGTGTTCTGCATATTTCGACTCTAGTTTACAATGGACAACCTAGCCTCCTTTATGAAGAGGTTGAGCTACAAGATAAGACTCCATACAAGGTGGAGCTTGTCACACCTTTCTAGAAAGCCTAACAAAACGAAAACGACACATCCAATTTACATGGCACGATAAAGACAAATCTGGTACGCTTATTCAAACAAACTCATCTAAAAAAGCCTAATAACAACAGACATTAATAAAACAAATGGCATAATACAAAGGCTATCCTAATATGCACAAGGAAGCCCATGTGAAATGCATGAAGTGGAGCCCTTTTTGCCCTCATATGGTTTTTCTGCGGGTGATACGAGGCGGTGAGCTTCTAGATTCTTACACACGTCTTGCACACGTCATCATCCATTATCCGGTGGGACAATGCACGGAGAGTGCCACTGGGTAGGTTTGAACATTCTCCACGATTCCGCCCGGAAGCCATGTTTGCCGTCGAAGAATTTCGTATCATGCAAGCTCCGTTTTAACGATCTTGTAAAGTAGCATTTTCTACTTGATGTTTCTACAAAATCTTGCTCCATATTTTGAGATTCTTGTGATGAAGTATTTGATGGGACGTTCAGCCTGATACGTGTAATGAGCTGAGTGATTTCATCCTGATCACGTGGGGTGCACGATATTCCTTTTTTGCTTTTAGAACCAAGGAGAACCAACTATTGGATTTGAACCAATGACTCCCGCCGTATGAAAGCAGTACTCTAACCACTGAGTTAAGTAGGTCATTTATCATCCCAAAGAGAACCAAATGAAACTCATCCTGTCGATGGATTATAAACATCATATACTTATAAGCAATACTAATCTAAGGAATACCATTCAAAGAGATCAAAGATTATTGATGTTGGATCATGGAATATTTATCTTGACAAGAATTTATCTACATGATAAAATATGTATCACAAGCAATAAGGGCTATAGCTCAGTTGGTAGAGCAACTCGTTTACATGCGCGCCAATGTTTTTCAAGGGAGTTAATCAGAAAAATTGATCTTGTTGAGAAATCGATGTCTTACTCCATAACTTTGAAGGAACCATAGCCTGACAAAGGGTTCGGTCCAATTTGGACGCCCATTTAGGAGGTGCCAAACAGACCCCATCAGTGATTTGAGATCTTGATAAGGTGAATANAACATAATACAACATAAGGCTCAAGGTATTCGAAACATTCATAATACATTTGTAATTATAAGCATGAGAGAAAAGCTATATTGAACATAACTTGAGCCAATATATGTAATCATAAACATGCGTAAATCATGAGGAACAATGGGAGATTTTCTTAACTGACATACCCCATATGAGCACACATGGAGCCCGACTTGTACACCTAGTGGGGAGGTTGTTCGTACCTTACCAAGTGTAGAACCATGAAAGTGTGATATCACCATGAAAAGGGCCAATTGGGCTGGGTACAGTTACAAAGGAGGTCCCAACATACCTACGGTGGCACGTAGTTTATCAAATCTGGAGCAGAACCTGGGCCCCGAACCTACTCGGTGTTCGATACTGCTCCCAAAACATAAATAGTGCTCATGGTATAACATGCATGAATTCACGGGCTAGTTAAATCATGATAATCATAAACATATTTGTACATACATGAACTATCCATGACATGAGGCTCGTGAGTCGGCCAAAAACATAATTCAAGAATCATAGGTTTCATGGATACTTGTATACCATACATATAGATTGAAATTCATCAAATCATGATGGGTAATTGAATAAATTCATGTTTCAAATCATAAATCATGCTGGGCTTGTAAATATCATCAATTGAAATGGAAATCATAAATCAATTCACCATACTTCATGCTTACCATAGAATTTCCCTATAAAAAGGGGATGGCTTCTACATCCACTCGGACGGTTTGCCAAGTTACACAAATCAAAAAATCTTTTACTAGCCTTGTAAAATTTAGTTGTTTATGAACTTCAGAAAACTATTGTACTTGTAACGGCTTGCTTACCCATTGTGTCGAGGCCCTATACTACTTCAAAAGGATCAGCCATACCATGACTATTGTAAAGGAAGAACAAGAGAGAATTTAGCAAATACTCATATTATTGAACATAGAAAATTTTTACAAGACTTAACTTGTTGTGTTCTACTCTTATTTCGACTCTGATTTACAATGGACAACCTAGCCTCCTTTATATAGAGGTTAGGAAACTACAAGATAAGACTCCATACAAGATAGACTTGGCACACCTTTCTAGAAAGCCTAACAAAACGAAAACGACACATCAATTTACATGGCCTGATAAAGACAAATCTGGTACGCTTATTCAAACAAACTCATCTAAAAAGCCTAATAACAACAGACGCTTAATAAAACAAATGGCATAATACAAAGGCTATCCTAATATGCACAAGGAAGCCCATGTGAAATGCATGTGAAGTGGGCCCGCTTTTGCCCTCATATGGTTTTCTGCGGGTGATCTGAGGCGGTGAGCTTCTAGATTCTTACACACGTCTTGCACACGTCATCATCCATTATCCGGTGGGACAATGCACGGAGGTGCCACTGGTGGGTTTGAACATTCTCCACCTGGATTCCATCGGAAGCCATGTTTGCCGTCGAAGAATTTCGTATCATGCAAGCTCCGTTTTAACGATCTTGTAAAGTAGCATTTTCTACTTGATGTTTCTACAAAATCTTGCTCCATATTTTGAGATTCTTGTGATGAAGTATTTGATGGGACGTTCAGCCTGATCTGTGTAATGGCCTGAGTGATTTCATCCCTGGTGATCACGTGGGGTGCCTGATATTCCTTTTTTGCTTTTCGAACTTCTTCTCAATGAGGATATTTATCAGTGTGGTTCAATGGTTCCCATTCTTTTGGCCAAATCTCTTTTGGAATGTGCTTATTTTGCTGGAAGATAAAACTTTGTGATTTGTAGTATTCTTCTTCCAAGTACAAAATAGAGACTGGAAATAGCCAACAGAAAGAGAGTTCTGGCTCGGCATGAACTTTCCCGTTGATTAAATTTACTGGTCGATGCAACATGAATATCTTTGCATCATATGAATTCTTGAAGCATTGAACCCAATATTTTTTCGGTTTGAACCATTGTAGAAATATTTTCAAAGCTGGTTCAATCTTGTCAAAATCTAGGAATACCTTGCATTTGAATTCCATAAGGATGTAATACTGGTGACATAAGTACCAGAAGAACCATAAGAGTTCCTGTGGGAAATCATTATCAAGTGGAATGAACACGTGACCAAATGAGTATTCCGGGTTGACTCCATAAGGTTTTAGAATAGATCCTCTGTATTTTCTTAAAACTTGTAGCTCATAGAAAGTCCGTCTTTCGATGAGGATGGATGGATTGAATGGGTCCACATATTGACTAAACAAGTCTGGTGGATAGCTTGGTATCCTTGATGACCTGGGACCTAGTGGGTTGGTAATCATGAATACACGGCCGGCTGATTCTTTCATCTTTCTGGGTTTCTCTGGTAAAAACCTTTTTGCAAATTCATCCGATCGAGATAGAAAGTCTGCCAGGAAATTATATTTCCCTTTTAGGTGCTTCACCTGGAATTTGTAGGGTGAGAACCATTGTGCCCATTCGAGCATTTGCGGGTGTGGAAGTATCTTCGTGTTTAACTGGATCATCTTTGGGAACGCCTTCATATCCATCTCGATTAGAAATTCTATGTGAATTAGGAAGAAGTTGAACTTCTTGATTCCATTCTTCAGTGCTAGAATTTCCTTGAAGGTAGAATGGTAGTGCTGCTCTTAATCCTTGAATCTTCCTCTAACATATCTGCATATCCTTCTATGGATATTTTTTTATTCCATAAGAACTACACTCCAGTATTCATTGCTGGCATCAGTCTGTAATATCTTCTTTGCATCAGAAGGAATATGGAGAGTCTTCACCTGTTGGGACATCTGCTTGATTCTTTGGACAACTTCATCCCGCTCTTTACCCCATGATTGGGCATTCTTTTTTAGCATCTTTGTCAGTGGCAAAATATATGTAGAGACTTCAGGAATAAAATCTCTAACATAATTTATAATCCCTAAAAATTTTTGAAATTTCTTTGTGGTGAAGTTGGTGTTTGGAAATCTGAGTAATTCCTAACATATGTGCGGACCTGGAATATATGCTCCATTCTAAAATGCATCCCTAAGAAATCAATTTCTTTTTAAACAAAGACCATTTTCTTCGCAGAGAGCATAACTCCATTTGCTCTTACTATATATCATGAAAATGACAGAGTAAGGCAAAGTGTTCCTCCAGAGTATCACTGAACAATAGGATATCATCAATGTATACTAGTGAGGTGTGGAGGATAGGCTGAAAGATCTTGATCATGGATTTTTGGAATAGAGAGGGTGTAGGTTTCAGCATAAATGGCATAACCTTCCATTGAAAGTATTGGTCAGGAATGCAAAATCCTATTTTTGGTCTTTCCTCGGGATGTATCCCCAATTGCCAAAATCTAGATTTGAGATCAAACTTGGAAAAATATCCAGCTTTGGCTAAGTGTGAAAATAGGCTTAGCCTATTTGGTATAGGGAATTTATCATCTTTGAGGAAATAGTTGAGTGGCTGGTAGTTTATGACTAATCTGAGTTTACCTCTTGTTTGCTCAGCTCTCTTGTTGTCATAGAAAACTTCACATGCCCATTGAGAATCAGACGGCTCGATCAGTCCAAACTCCATGAGTTTAGCACACTCCTTCTTTGCAAGCTGAAGGTGCTCTAGATTCATGCCAGAGTGGCGTGCATTGGCTGGGTTGATGTTTTTATTCTTATTGAATGGGAGTTTGATGAAGAATTCTTCATTCAGCCAGAGTGGGTTGCGACATTTCTTCATGAACTCCTTATGAGATTCAGCACATGAATGTTCCATCAAATGTTTCTCAATTTCTCTGATCTGTTCATCTTCAGTGATCTAGAATAAGCGTGAGACTTCTGAGTATGGCTTAAACTTCTTTTTGAACGCTATTCCATAGGCTCCAATGTGGAGTCGATCCTTGAGTTGTCTGAAGATATCAAATCCGACTATGAGATCCTTTGTGTGACATCTGACCCGAACAATTTTGTTCTGAAATTTAGTCCTGGGAAGAACTCAATTGCTATAAGATGTTTTGTGATGACCGTGGTTGTCAGGATTCCATTTGATGCGGTGTTGAAGTTCTTGAAATGGGAAATCTATTGATCATCAGGAAGTACCGTTGGGTTCATCAATGATAAGGCTGCACCCGTATCCATGAATGCAATGACTCGAATTGGTTTATCCCATTTAGACGGATAAACATTCAGTTGGACCTGGGGAATATTGATTATGCTGTTGATTTCCTCAGCCTCTAAAATCTGCTAATGGTCATGCCCATGTTCTTCTGATACTTCCATGGAGAAAAGAGTGTCCTCAGAAGGCTCATCTTTTGCTGAAAGCACTGATTCCAGATCATTGTCCTTGACATCAGCGTATTCTTCTATTTCGGTAAGAAGCCGGATAGACTTTTTAGCTTGAGGACAGTTCTTTGCGAAGTGTCCGATCTTGTGGCAGATGAAGCATCTATCATTCTTCTGGAACCTACCTGGATGCTTTCTCCTAAAGTATTTTGTTCGCCTGGTGTATTTGGATCTTCCTCCAGTAGGCTTTTGCCATTTGAACTTCTTGTATTTCTTGTATCTGCTTTGCCTTCGAGCATGGCAAGAGTAACTGGACTCGGTGATTAGGTCAGTCTTGCTGCAAGCTTTATCAAGGGTTGGATTGTTGTGCATGATCTGCTTCAGAACAGATCTTTTTGTACAAATATCTTCTTGCGCCATGAAAATTTCTTGCCTTATGTAGCCAACTTGAGGGATTGTGATTGACTGGAACTTTTCGCTAAACTTATAAGTTGAGTAAAACATTTCCCGAGTTGTGTAGCTTGGCAAACCATCCGGGTGGATGTAGAAGCCAGCCCCTTTTCTTAGGAAAATTATTTTATGTCTATGATGAAATTTACTATTCGACTAACTTGGCAAGCTGTCCTCCGGGATGTTGAAGCCGGGTTTCGTGGCAAGCTGTCCTTCTGGATGTTGAAGCACAGTTCCCTTCGTAGAAAAACTATTGTGCCTGCAATCTCGCCACCTTGCCCGCCGTTTCCTCACCCTGTCTTACCCCATATTTGGTATCAGAGCCAGAACCATGTCCTTTTGGAGGGAAGAACAGTTTGAATAGCTATGAGTGAGTCTACGTCCAGTCCTTGTGAATATTCTTCTTCTTCTTTGTCGAGTCTCCGTAAATCTATCACCAAAGTACCTCTGTCTACTACACTTAATAAAACCCTATCTTGTAAATATGACTATCTTTATGAAGCAAATATACTACCTGATGAAAACAAAGTGTCTAGTACATACTTGCCTCTCCTAAATCCTTATTCTGCCTTTGCCAAAAAGACAACCAATCCATGGTTATAAATTCATTTTTTGGTCCAACATAAACCTAAAGGAGTAAAGGAATATGTTGATGCTTCGAAACTCGATCAACATCCTATTCTTTCTACTCAAGAAGAACAATTTGTCACTCTACAGATTCCCGATAATTTTCCAAAGCAATGGAAAAATCACGGGTTCACTCATATTCATTTTGGTGCTGTCCGAATCACCTTTTCATATCATGGAAGGAAAGGACAACCTGTTGTTGCACGCCTTTCACTCCTTGATACTCGATACCAAGAGTACCAACATGCAAATTTGGGCACCACTGAGGCCACCTTGAACACTAGGACAGTTTTTGTCACTTTATACCTAAATTTCAACATGTCCCTAAGCGACCTATATCTTACAGAAGCCTTAAAGATCCAAGTCCAAATACAGGGAGCTCCGCAAGCTAGAGATGCTATCCAGAAAACTCTTCACTACCAAATAGCTTGGAGAGTTCAGAACCATGCCATGGATCTTTCATTTCCGGGTGGAGATGATGCTTTACTGCTACATATTGATGCCACCAATGGAACTACCACATGCACCCAAATACCCATAAAAATACCAAAGGATGAGCTTGTCAAAATTCTTCCTAACTCATGGGCTACCAATTATGAGCGGATGAGAGAACCTCCTGTTTGAACCTCTTTGATCCACAGAACCAATCTTTGTCAAAAAATAGGACAAAACTGTAGCCATCAGCTTTGACCACTCTCATCTTAAAAAATAAATAGCACAACCTTTTCTCTTCAGATGTACCAACCTACATCTGAACCTCTACTTGAAGATGAAGAGGATCCATTTGATTGTAGCCTTCCAGCCATCATGAGTGAATATGATTGGATCAAACAGTTCAATCATGAAGGTCGTGACGTAAGATGGTTCAAATGTCCCTTCACCGGGCACTGCCCTTGGGATATTGAATGTGACTGCCAAGAATTTTTGGAGGATGAAGTTGAATATACAGAGAAGAAGGCCAAACCCAAAAAGAAGAAGGGGAGATGCTCTAAAAAGGAATTTCGTAAGCAATATGAAGATGGGGATCCATCTATCGGTTCCCTTAGCCGTCCAGGAAAATATGAATTCCTTGTCTCCTACAAACCCCAAGATTGGCCAACTCTACCTACTCCAGCTAAAAAACCTCACAACCCTCAAATCTTCATGATGAGTCCATCTAGCTCTAGCCATACTCTAGAATTCCCATCACAACAACCCTTTGAAAAAGATGGTGTAAGCCATGCACCAAAAATACCAAATAAAAATGTTGTGTTGCCAACTGGAGAAAAGCCACCTACCAGTGATATTGAGGCTACCATCAACTGGAAATCAGAGAATGCAATCTACCAGAACAAGGTGTTGACCAACTTCGGCACTTCCCTCAAGAACATTTCTCACACACAGACTAAGATGATGAGCAAGGTGGAAAGCATTGAGAAGAAAGTGGAACAGACATCCAATCAACATGCTGGTCTTATCCGAGCCCTGGAACTACGACTGTAGAATATGCAGTATGAGATTTGTCCCCCAGGAACTTCACTTTTTCACTTCTTTTCACAGCAACAAAAGGAAATGGCTGACATCAAAGAACAAATCAAACTACTAAGACATGGACCTTTTTAGCCACAAAGAACCCAAAGCCACTCTCCAAAATCCTCCTTTTTCCCTATGTCGTCACAGACATACTCACCACCTGAATTGGCCTATCCAGGTACTACCTCTCCTTTCATTCTGTATGAACCCACACCTTATCCTCGAAAAACCAAAGAGGAAACTGAGTTTGACATTGCAAAATAGGTTTGGGAAAGGAATGATGCCCTTGTAGCAGAAAAGCAGGCCAAAAGAAGGAAAGAGGTTTGAGAAAGATCAAAGGAGCCAGATCTAGAAAACTTGATGATCTCAGATCAAGCTATTCTGGAACTCTATGGCTTAGACGAAAATGATAGCACAGGATCCAGCACTAAAGAGACAACAAACAATGATCCTACTGATTAAACTGGAGGAACGAAGATTGAGTCAAAAGAGGGTCTCTCACTAGACACGTTTGAGGAAGACAGTCCATCGATATACATGAACCGACCAAGAGAACTAGAAGTTTTTAAAGTCGATGAGGATCAAGACGGGATAACAGAAGACCTAATTCTAGAAAGGAGACCAGAACAACCAACGCCAAAATTGGTTGTAACTGGATTCCACATTTTCACTCTCGATGATGTCAAGGTTTCGAAATGGCCACAAAGTTCGATCTGATCAGAGTTCACATCAAGGTTCTCCCGCATCCTTAGAGATTGGTGGATCGCACTGGGGATGTATGACAAAAATACTTTCCTCACATCCCAAGACTTTGCTTTCAACATCAGAACCCTGTATGAAGTATTTTTTGGAGACATAGGCCAAAGGCAAGAAAAGCTACGAAGACAATTCTTTGAGACGAAATGCGTATCATTCGACAGATATGTCATTGATATTCATTTCCAGAAGATGGCGAAAATATACTTTGAACTTGGTGGAGATGCCAGTTTGAAGTAGGCCTTTGTTTCATCCTTTCCAAAGATGTTAGCAGGACGAACCATGACGATTATTGAGGAAAAGTTCCAGTCAATCACAATCCCTCAAGTTGGGTACATAAGGCAAGCAATTTTCATGGTGCCAGAAGATATTTGTACAAAAAGATCTATTCTGAAGTAGATCATGCACAACAATCCACCTCTTGATAAAGCTTGCAGCAAGACTGGCCTAATCACCAGGTCTAGTTGCTCTTGCCATGATCGAAGGCAAAGCAGGTACAAGAAATACAATAAGTTCAAATGGCCAAAGCCTAATGGAGGAAGATCCAAATACACCAGGCGAACAAAATACTTCAGGAGAAATCGTCCAGGTAGGTTCCATAAGAATGATAAATGCTTCATCTGCCACAAGATCAGAAACTTTGCAAAGAACTGTCCTTAAGCTAAAAGGTCTATATGGCTTCTTACCGAAATAGAAAAATACGCTGATGTTAGGGACAATGATCTGGAATCAGTCCTTTTAGCAGAAGATGAGCCGTCAAAGGACACTCTTTTTTCTATGAAAGTTTATGATGAACATGGGCATGACCATTACTAGATTTCAAATGTTGAGGAAATCAACAACATTATCAATATTCCTCAGGTCCAACTGAATGTTTATCCGTCCAAATGATATAAGCCAATTCGGGTCATTTCATTCCTGGATACTGATGTAGCCTCATCATTGATGAATCCAGTGGTACTTCCTGATGATCAATGGATTTCCCATTTTAAGAACTTCAACAACACATCAAATGGAATCCTGACAACCACCATAAAACATCTAATAATAATTGAGTTCTTCCCAGGACTAAAATTCAGAACAAAACTGTTCCGGTCAGATGTCCCAACAAAGGATCTCATAATCGGATTTGATATCTTCAAAAAAATCAAGGATCGACTCCACATTGGAGCCTATGGAATAGCGTTCGAAAAGTAGTTCAAGACATACTCAGAAGTCTCATACTTATTCCAGATCATTGAAGATGAAAACATTAGAGAAATCAAGCAACAGTTGATGGAACATTTATGTGCTGAATCTCATAAGGAGTTCATGAAGAAATGTCGCAACCCACTCTGGCTGAATGAAGAATTCTTCATTAAACTCCCATTCAAGAAGAATGAAAACATCAACCCAACCAAGGAAAGCTACTCTGGCATGAATCTAGAGCACCTTTAGCTTGCAAAGAAGGAGTGCGCTGAACTTATGGAGTTTGGACTGATTGAGCTGTCTGATTTTCAATGGGCATGTGAAGCTTTCTATGTCAACAAGAGAGCTGAGCAGACAAGAGGTAAACTCAGATTATTCATAAACTACCATCCACTCAAACATTTCCTCAAAGATGATAAATTCCCTATACGAAATAAGCTAACCCTATTTTAACACTTAGCCAAAGCTATATATTATTCCAAGTTTGATCTCAAATCTGGATTTTGGCAATTGGGATACATCCTGAGGAAAGAACAAAAATAGGATTTTGCATTCCTAACCAACACTTTCAATGGAAGGTTATGCCATTTGGGCTAAAACCTGCACCCTCTCTATTCCAAAAATCCATGATCAAGATCTTTCAACCTATCCTCCATACCTCACTAATATACGTTGATGATATCCAATTGTTCAGTGATACTGTAGAGGAACACTTTGTCTTACTCCGTCATTTTCATGATATAGTAAGAGAAAATGGAGTTATTCTCTCTGCGAAGAAAATGGTCCTTGTTCAAAAAGAAATTGATTTCTTAGGGATGTATTTTAGCAATGGAGCATATAGTCCAGGTCCGCACATATGTCAGGAATTACTCAGATTTCCAAACACCAACTTCGCCACAAAGAAACTTCAACAATTTTTAGGGATTATAAATTATGTTAGAGATTTTATTCCTGAAGTCTCTACATATATTTCGCCACTGAAAAAGATGCTAAAAAAGAATGCTCAATCATGGGGTAAAGAGTAGGATGAAGCTGTCCAAAGAATCAAGCAGATGTCCCAACAGGTGAAGACTCTCCATATTCCTTCAGATGGAAAGAAGATACTGCAGACTGATGCCAACAATGAATACTAGAGTGCAGTTCTTATGGAAGAAAAAGATGGCCATAGAAGGATATGCGGATATGCTAGTGGAAGATTCAAGGATTCAGAGCAGCACTACCATTCCACCTTCAAGGAAATTCTAGCTGTGAAGAATGGAATCAAGAAGTTCAACTTCTTCCTAATTAACACTGAATTCCTAATCGAGATGGATATGAAGGCGTTCCTGAAGATGATCCAATCAAATCTGAAGATACTTCCACACCCGCAAGTGCTTAGATGGGCACAATGGTTCTCACCCTACAAATTCCAGGTGAAGCACCTGAAAGGGAAATATAATTTCCTAGCAAACTTTCTATCTCGACTGGATGAATTTGCAAAAAGGTTTTTTCTAGAGAAACCCAGGAAGATGAAAGAACCAGCCGGCCATGTATTCATGATTACCAACCCACCAGGTCCCAGGTCATCAAGGATACCAAGCCATCCACCAGACTTGTTCAGTCAATATGTGGACCCATTCAATCTATCCATTCTTATCGAAAGACGGACTTTCTATGAGCTACAAGTTTTAAGAAAATACGGAGGATCCATTCTAAAACCTTATGGATTCATCCCAGAATACTCGTTCGGTCATGTGTTCATTCCATTTGCTAATGATTTCCCACAGGAACTCTTATGGTTTTTCTGGTACTTATGTCACCAGTATTACATCCTGATGAAATTCGAATGCAACGTATTTTGAGATTTTGACAAGATTGAACCAGCTTTGAAAAGATTTCTATAGTGGTTCAAACTGCGGAAATACTGGGTTCAATGCTTCAAGAATTTATACGATGCAAAGATATTCATGCTGCATTGACCAGTAAATTTAATCAATGGGAATGTTCATGTCGAGCAAGAACTCTCTTTCTGTTGGCAATTTCCAATCTCTATTTTGTCCTTGGAAGAAGAATACTACAAAGCACAAAGTTTTATCTTCCAAAAAAATAAGTACATTCCAAAAGAGATTTGGCCGAAAGAATGGGCACCATGGAACCACACTGATAAACATCCTCATTGGGAAGAAGTCCGAAAAGCAAAAAAGGAATATCAGGCACCCTACGAGATCACTAGGGTTGAAATCACTCAGGCTATTACACAAATCAGGCTGAACGTCCCATCAAATACTTCATCACAATACTCTCAAAATATGGAGCAAGCCATTGCAGAAACATCAAGTAGAAAATGCTACTTTACAAGATCGTTAAAACAGAGCTTGCATGATACGAGCTTCTTCGACAGCAAACATGGCTTCCGATGAAATCTAGGTGGAGAATATTCAAACCCACCAGTGGCACCTCCGTGCATTTTCCCACCGGATAATGGATGATGACGTGTGCAAGACATGTGCGAGAATCTGGAAGCTCACTGCCTCAGATCACCTGCCGAAATTTACTATCCATATGAAGACGAAAGCAGGCCCCACTTCACATGCATCTCACATGGGCTTCCTTGTGCATATTAGGCTAGCCATTTTATTACGCCGTTATTAGGCTTTGTAGATGAGTTTGTTGGAATAAGCATTCCAGATTTGTCTTTATCAAGCCATGTAAATAGGTGTGCCATTTTTGTTTTGTTAGGCTTTCTAGAAAGGTGTGCCAAGTCTATCTTGTATGGAGTCTTATCTTGGAGTCTCTTAACCTCTATATAAAGGAGGCTAGGCTGTCCATTGTAAATCAGAGTCAAAATAAGAGTAGAACACAATGAGTTAAGTCTTGTAAAAATTTCCTATGTTTAATAATATGAGTGTTTGTTAAATTCTCTCTTGTTCTTCCTTTCCAAAAGCCATGGTATGACTGATCCTTTTGAAGTAGTATAGGGCCTCGACATGATGGGTAAGCAAGCTTGTTACAAGTACAATAGTTTTCCAAAGTTTATAAAGAGCTAAATTTATAAGTGTAGTAAAAGATTTACCGAGTTGTGTAGCTTGGCAAACCGTCCGGGTGGATGTAGAATCCAAACCTTTTTGTAGGGAAATTCTTTTATGTCTATGATGAAATTTACTGTTCTACTAACTTGGCAAGCCGTTCTCCAGGATGTTGAAGACGGGTTTCGTGGCAAGTCGTCCTTTTGGATGTTGAAGCCCAGTCCCCCTTCATAGGAAAACTATTGTGCCTGCAATCTCGCCACCTAGCCCACCGTTTCCTCGCTCTGTCTTATCCCATATTTGGTATCAGAGCCAGAACCATGTACTTTTGGAGGGAGGAGCAGTTTTAATAGATATGAGTGAGTCTACGTCCAGTCCTTGTAAATATCACTCCATGCAATCGAACCAACTCCCGGATATATATCTTGGCATAATCCTCTGCTGAGTCTGTGGTTTTCATCGGTAGAAAATGTGCAGCCTTGGTCAACCTATCCACCACCACCCAAATGGAATCATATTGTCGGCGAGTACGAGGTAGTCCTGTGATGAAGTCCATATTAATCTCTTCCCACTTACAAGTAGGAATGTTGATATCCTGAAGTACTTCTCCCGGCCTTTGATGCTCAACCTTTACTTGTTGACAATTCGGGCATTTGGCTACGAATTCTACGATATCCTTCTTCATTCCATCCCACCAATAGATTTCTCATAAATCACGATAAATCTTGGTGGAACCCGGGTGATGGAATACCTGGATCCATGTGCCTCATGAAATATCCGGTTTCTCAAATCATCAACCTCTGGAACACATAGGCGACCATGGTACTGAAGAAAAACATCCCCCTCTTAGGAAAATACCTCTACCTTATGACTTCAAACGACTTTCTTCAACTTTACCAAAATCAGGTCTTCATCTTGTCTAGATTTCTCATAAGTCACCAAGGACGATTCTGATCCGCTTTGAACAAAAACACTACCATCGATGGAGTCAACCAGTCTAACCACCAACCTTGTTAGGCGATACACATCTTTCACCAACTCCTTTTTCCCTTCATCCACGCGGGACACACTCTTAAAGTCTACTAAGTGTGTACGCTACCACATTAGCCTTACCTAGATGGTAAAGAACACTCATATCGTAGTCTTTGAGGAGCTCTAACCACCTCCTTTGCTGTGGATTGAGGTCCTTCTACGTGAATGCATATTGTAAGATCTTGTGGTTTGTAAGCACATACACGTGGACTTCATACAAGTAATGTCGCCATATCTTCAATGCGAACACCACTTCGTCCAACTCAAGATCATGGGTCGGGTAATTCTTCTTATGGACCTTC
This sequence comes from Datura stramonium, assembly GCA_018107945.1. Taxonomy (NCBI): domain Eukaryota; kingdom Viridiplantae; phylum Streptophyta; class Magnoliopsida; order Solanales; family Solanaceae; genus Datura; species Datura stramonium. The sequence goes on from JACEIK010006555.1 coordinate 44,945, forward strand.
AACTGTCTCGAGGCATATGCTATCACTTTTCCTCTCTGCATCAATAAAAACCCAAGTTCGATTCTCAAAGCATCACAATACACCACAAAACCATTCGTACCCTCGGGTAGGGTCAACACCAGTGCGGTAGTGAGTTTTGAGTCTTCAACTCTTGGAAACTCTTCTCACAAGTCTCCGACTATTGGAAATTTACCTTATTTTGAGTCAACTTGGTCAATGGTGATGCAATTGATGAAAAACCCTCAACAATCTCCAGTAATAGCCAGCTAGGCCTAAGAAACTCCGAATATCCGAAGGATTCACCAGTCTAGGCCAATTCTTCACTACCTCAATTTTCTGAGAATCTACCTTTATGCCTTCGCTTGATACCACATGGCCCAAAAATACTACCGAGTTCAATTGGTGATCCTTGAGAGTCCGAAGCATACTCTCACATGAGCGGCATGCTCCTCCTCGCTCCGAGAGTATATAAGGATGTCATCAATGAACACAATCATGAACATGTCCAGATACGGCTTGAACACCCTGTTCATCAGGTCCGTAAAAGATGTTGGAGCATCTGTTAGTCCAAAAGACATAACCACAAACTCATAATGACCATACCACGTCTTGAAGGCTGTCTTCGAGATATCACACTCCCGAACCCTGAGCTGATGATACCTAGACCTGAGATCTACTTTGAGAAACACCTTGCACCCTGAAGCTGGTCAAACAAGTCATCGATCCTGGGTATGGGATACCTATCCTTAATGGTGACCTTGTTCAATTGTTGATAGTCTATGCACATACGAAACGAACAATCCTTCTTCCGGACAAATAACACTGGTGCACCCCATGGAGACTTGCTCGGCCTAATGAAGCCCTTATCTAGTAGGTCCTTCAACTGATTCTTCAATTCTTTTAGCTCGACTGGAGCCATCCTATAAGGAGGGATAGAGATTGGATGCATATCGGGTAGAAGATGAATATCAAAATCGATTTCCCTCTCAGGAGGAACACCTGGTAAATCATCCGAAAATACTTCTGGGTACTCACTCACCACCGGGACTGACTGGATAGTCGGGGTCTCAGACTAAACATCCTTAACCCTAACTAAATGATACATTCACCCCTTAGTAATCATCTTCCTGGCCTTAAGATATGAAATAAATTGACCTGCTGATACAACTGAACTACCCTTCCACTCCAAGACTGACTCACCCGGAAAACGGAATTCCACTGTGCGGGTTCTACAATTAACGGAAGCATAACACACATACAACCAATCCATGCCAAGAATAATGTCGAAGTCGGTCATTCCTAACTCTACAAGATCTACGGAGGTGACTTTATGCAATATCGTGACCGGGCATCCTCTATCCACTCGCTTAACTACAACCGAATCACCAACAGGAGTAGAAACTGCTAATCATTCTGACAGAGTCTGGGGACTAACTCCAAAGCTACTAGCAATGTAAGGAGTCACAAAAGACAAAGTAGCCCCCGGATCTAGCAAAGAATAAGCATCAATATGAAAAGCATGCAATATACTAGTGACCACATCCAGGGATACCTCCTGCTCCTGACGGGGTGCTAAAGCATAGAACCTGTTTTGGCGCTGACCGCCGAATGAACTAGTCAAGGCAACCTGCTAAGGGGGACGTGTTGCTGGAGCGGAGAACTGGCTACTGTCATACGGGATCCACCGCCCCCTGATCTGGCTAAAGGGAAATCCCTGAGTCTATGTCCAGGTTTACCACATCCGAAACAAGCATCCGAGCTTACTAGACACCTTTTAGGATGGTTCTTGCTGCATCCCGCATAAACTGGGAAAGTTCTCTCCATCTGCAAGCTACCCTGGCCTCTTGAATCTAGAGATATGCTCCTCCGATCCCCTCAGAATCTAGATAGCGTACTAAACGATGATGGTGCCAGAGCAATAGACATGTGTTGGGACTACTGATGCTGTCAACCCCCTGATTTGACCTGGGAAGTCCTGTAACTGTCGGTCTTGGCCCTATTAGTCTCTCTCTGCCTCCGATATACCGAGTCCATCTGCTGAGCATGCAACACAATGCAGGGAAAGTCTATATCTTGATGCAACATGGCAATCTTGCAGTCCTTATCCAGATAGTTCACCACTCCATGTACAAAACGGCTCACCCGAGCCCTCTGGTCCGCCACCAACTCTGGCGTATATTTGGATAGACAGGTGAACTCCAAGGTGTACTCCTGAACGGAAATGTCACCCTACTTCAAGTTAATAAACTCATCCACCTTAAGCTCCCTTATCTCTCTAAGGAAAAATCGATCCAAGAATGTGTGTTGAACTCTTCCCAATCTATAGGGCCTACACCCACTGCCCTATCATCTCTCCACTGCTTGAACCATATGTGAGCCAGCCCATTTAGTTGATAGAAGGCAAAATCAACACAATCTCCATTGGTCACCCCCATACCTAGGTGATCTTTAGAATTTCCTCGATGAAATCATGCGGATCCTTATCCACCTTGGACTCAAGGAACTACGGAGGGTTCATCCTCAAGAAATCTCTAACCCGATTCACTACCGCATTTCCATTCTGTGGGATATGCACAACAACCTGCTGGTTGACCTGAGTGGTCAAGGCCTGCGCCAACATCTGGATAGCCGCCTGAAACTCAACGTGGGCAACTGGCTCTGGTGGGTGGGGCTTCTAAACAGGTGGGGCCTGCTGATGCCCATGATCATTGCCATCTCCGTGGCCTTCACCGTCTCATTTCTTCTTCCATTCATTCTTCTGGGAGCCATGATTCTGCAATCGTGAATAGCACGAATTAGAAGGATTGAAAGACTTTTCATCGCACGACATAGATCATGAAAGAAGGAAACATTTACTAAACGTCTCATAGCCTCTTCGTCATAAGTGTGGCGCACTTCACACCAATGAAAAAGACTCTACTTAACATGGATTTCAAACACCCTATAACACTTCAAAACCTATTGCTCTGATAACAAGTTTATCACGACCCGAACATAGACCCGTATCGTTACACGGGACAAGGAACCCCAAGAGGTCCCAAGTCGACCCATGGCATAAGCATACATCTAACTTTATTCACCTTAAGCGGAAGGATGAGCATAAGGCATAGAGGAAACGTATACATATCATAACATAACATAACATAGGGAGTCACTAGACATACACACAAACTGAGTACCACGTACTGTCTTAAAGCCTCTACTGCATAAGATGGGTTGACGGGACAACACCCCTAACTAACCCGGTCAAGTACTAAAACATAAAATAACATAAATGTCTAGTCAAACGGCCCTTGGAACATGAGGACTCACCAACAAGCAGAAAGCGAACTCTGAGATGGTCTAAAGATGAGGACGAGCCTAAGAGCCGGGTCCTGTATCATGAAATGATACAACATAGAAAGTATACGGCCAGTACGTGGAATGTATCGAGTATGCAAGGTAAGTAAAACAGACATTTAAAACGTGTAAAAACTCATAAAACATCATAAGAGTAGGACATCATACTCATCTCGTAAATATCGTAACATAATACAACATAAGGCTCAAGGTATTCGAAACATTCATAATACATTTGTAATTATAAGCATGAGAGAAAAGCTATATTGAACATAACTTGAGCCAACATATGTAATCATAAACATGCGTAAATCATGAGGAACAATGGGAGATTCTCTTAACTGACATACCCCATATGAGCACACATGGAGCCCGACTTGTACACCTAGTGGGGAGGTCGTTCGTACCTTACCAAGTGTAGAACCATGAAAGTGTGATATCACCATGAAAAGGGAAAATTGGGCTGGGTACAGTTACAAAGGAGGTCCCAACATACCTACGGTGGCACATAGTTTATCAAATCTGGAGCAGAACCTGAGCCCCGAACCTACTCGGTGTTCGATATTGCTCCAAAAACATAAATAGTGCTCATGGTATAACATGCATGAATTCACAAGCTAGTTAAATCATGATAATCATAAACATATTTGTACATACATGAACTAGCCATGACATGAGGCCCGTGAGTCGGCCAAAAACATAATTCAGGAATCATAGATTTCATGCATGCTTGTAGACCATACATATAGCTTGCAATTCATTAAATCATGATGGATAATTGAATATATTCATGTTTCAAATCATAAATCATGATGGGCTTGTAAATATCATCGATTGAAATGAAAATCATCAATCAATTCACCATAGATCATGCTTAAATAGGCTTAATTTAGTAGAAAACGAAATCAATGATTTTATAAATACAATAGTTGTGAAATCTGATCAAAATTCATAAAATATAATGTAAATCATAAATCATAACAACACATTAGCAAAACATTAGATTTTCCCAAAAAATGAATTAAGACCCCATGTGATTTTTGATAGATTTTCATAAATTAATAGAGAATGGGCATGGGTGTGAATGGAAATATCCATTCATAACCCTACATACCTGGGTAAGATCCGTTTCCACAGTTCTTGAATGCCCAAGGTTGAATTGATAGGGAAAAACTTGAAGAATAACTTGATCTCTCTAAAATTTCCCTAACTTGAATGCATGGGAATGAGGATAACTAGAGGGTCTTAACCTGTCTCAACATGCCCATAAAAATACATGAAATGACGTAATTTAGGGCCCTAGAGCATAGAAAAGTCAAAAATACCCTTAATGAATATTCTCTGAAAAACTGACCTGGGCGAACAACGACTGATCCCACGAGTCGTTGCTTGCAACCATAGCTCGTGGTATCCAATCGTTAGATACACTATCTCATGACATACATTCAGTTTCTTCCACGACTCGACAGGATGAGTCGTTGATTCAAACGACGGGTCGTTAGGTCGACCATTGCCAGCCTCCTTCACAAACCTGGACTTCCTTACCACGAGCCTCACCACGACTCGTGGTTGCTTTCAATGTTTCATGGTCTTGATCCATTACATGCACTGGGAACTTGATCACCTGGACAACAGCTGGTCAAGACGGATCATCGTTACTCATGATGAGTCATTGGACGACCCCTTATTTCCCCAACTGCCAAAGTCCATCCTTTCCTATGACTGCTAACAATGACTCGTTGTTCCAAGCAATGAGTTGTTACATCTCCCGTTGTCTCCACTGCCACCTGGACTTCCTCTCACCACGACTGCATACAACGACTCGTGGTTTGATACCATGATTCGTTACGTCACCCGTCCTGTGATATTTTCCCAATTTTCAGCCAACTTCAAATTTTTGATCTCAGGTCTAATCTGATGGAGCATAGTGGTCCTGCAATCCTTGTACAAATAGCCCGTCACCCTATGAACAAACCTGCTCATTCGTTCCCTCTGATCAACCACTAACTCTGGGGAGTACTTTGATAGGTGAGTGAACTCACGGGAATACTCTGCACTATCATCTTCCCCTTCTTAAGATTTACGAACTCAGCTGCCTTCAACTCCCTCATCTCACGAGGGAAGAACCGATCCAAAAAGGCCGTATGGAACTCCTCCCAACTGATAGGGCCTGCTCCGGCTGCCCTTCTATCCTTCCACTGTCGAAACTAGATGTGTGTGACCCCCTTCAACTGATATGACGCCAACTCAGCACACTCCATTCCATTCACCCCCATGACCTAGGTGATCTTTACAATCTCATCGATAAACTCATGTGGATCTCGTACACCTTCGAACCAAGAAACTCCAGTGGGTTCATCCTCAAGAAATCTATGACTCGAGCTGCCGCCGTATTCCCATTTTGTGGAATATGCACCACTGCCTGTTGGTTGACTGAGCGTTCAAGGCTTGCGCTAGCATATGAATAGCTGCCCTAAATTCAGCATGGGAACTGACTCCAGTGCATGGTGGTGGGGCTTGTTGGTGCCTGTCTCCATTTCCATCCTCGTGGCCGTTTCTATTCCCATTCCTCCTACCTTAACTCTACGGGGATCCATGATTCTTCAATCACGAATAGCATGAGTTAGAAGGATAAGGACACATTCCATCGCACGATATAGATCATGAAAGAAGGAAACTTTCCTAAACATACCGTAGCCTCTTCATCATAAGTGTGGCATGCTTCAAACCCATGAAAAAGACTCTACTCAACACATATTTCAAACACCCTAGGAAACTTCAAATCTATTGCTCTGATATTAAGTTTGTCATGACCTGAACATGGGTTCGAATCAAGACACAGGACAAGGAACCCCGAGGGACTCCAAGTTGACCCATGGCATGAACATACATCTAACTAAATCATAAAATGATTGATCAACATGATAAACTTAGCGGAAGTCTGAAATAAGCATCACACCAGTAATACACATGAATATGAAGTTGATTACATTCATTTGTTTGAAAAGCCTCTAAGTCTGATGAGTTGATGGGACAAGACCCCAACTAACTCTCTAAAGCTGAAAACTGAAACTACTCAATCATAACTGAAATAAAAAGGGGCCCTCGACAGATGAGGACTCACCAATAAAGACTGATGCAAACTCTGAAAGATGGCTAGTGGCGGGGTTGACTCTGATGATCAGAGCCTATATCATGAAACGATACATCATAGAATATGCGGTTAGTATGTGGAATGTACCGAGTATGGAAGGTAAAACCATTTAAATAATTAAAATCATTTAAAACATGCATAATATAAAATATGATTAAGATAAGAATATGAGAGTAGGGGTTGCATGCTCTTTTTTGAAATCAAGAACATAACATAACATCATAATTGAATAAATTAACCTAAAACTGAAATCTGATAAT